>BQNB010000031.1:0-45983 GCA_026074375.1 Tanacetum coccineum | reverse complement strand
CGTTAAACGTCAACTTTTTGTCTAATTATTTGACACACTTAGAGACTAAACCAAAGGCTGACCTAAACTAATTTTTTAGAGATTAGATGACCTAGTTTCCAAAAAGTCCAAAGTCGTAAAACATGTACTTATATTTTGACTGCGTTGACCCAATAAAGTTGACCATTTTAAAACAAGAAATTGTTTTCAAACGTCATTATTTTAAATAAAGTTCAAGCACACACTAGGGACGAGATTGCAAGTGTTTAGATTATTATTTTTCTGTTTAGTGAATATGTATTATTTATTCATAGGTTGCGGATAACGTCTTTTGCATCGTTCTTCGTGCCACTACCTTGCTATTCCGTTATCATTACTTGATGTGAGTTTATAGTCCCCACTTTTATACTTTTATCAAACCTCGGGGATGAGATCATGTTTGTTTTACAAAATGGATGCAAGTACATTTTACATTCAAATATTACGAGTTTGCCTAAGTAGCTATAACCCACTATGCCCATCATCATGAACTGTCAATTGCATAGATGTAATTGTTAATTGCATTATGTGAGCGCGAATGTTATGAATAGATCTATTTGGGATTAACCTCCCCGTTCGGGCAAGTAGCACTTGCTAGTTTACCGGTTGGCCGGAAACGACGAATGTATACCATTTGATATCATAGATGTTACGGGTTGAACATCTACATTGGGCATCATCATTCATGTGTATTTGATATACATACATTGTTTAGCTTCAGTGTCATGAGCTTAGTGCATTTCGTAATACATTTTTGTGATACTGTATTTGTTACTTTATTACAGGGAAATCTTGCTATCCGCTTCATTAAATTTATAAACCTATAAATTCACCAACATTATTGTTGACAGTTTAAACATGTTTTCTCAGGTCAATAAGGTGCAAGTCATGGATACATTGGATGGTCGTCTTTTGAAGTCATATTATCATAAAGATTTACATGCATTACATTTTGGAATATTGTTATGTTGGGAAATCTTTATTTTTTCAAGTTAAACAAGTTAAGCCTATGGGCCTTTGTAACGAACCATTTATGAAATCCAATGTATCAAATTTTAAACGACTCGTATAAAAGTCGTTCTCATATCTTGTGCTATTGATCTATGAAGTAATACTCTCCGGAACATCATATTCCGCTATGGCCCATTTTGGGGGTGTTACAGATTGGTATCAGAGCCAAGATTATAGAGAACCAGGTCAAATGTTTTTGCTTGGTCTATAACCGTTTTCAAACATTGTGTCATTCAAAAGTTTTTAATGGGACATACATACAAACAAGTAGTGTTGCATCTAGTATACATACTTACATGTCATGCATCATTTTAGCATTAGTTGATTATACTAAGTACTTACATAGGTTATATACGTGTTAATATTTCATTAAGTATATTAATGATGGTCTTATACAATATACTTATACAAGTTTATATTATGGTTACAAATTTGCCATGTCATCAGACAACGCATTGTCCGCTCTTACCTATACGTCCGTATCTTCTGATTCAGACGGACCATCATCATGGGGTATTCCATTCGTGAATGCTGAATGAGTTCCGAGACTTTTTTTTTTTTTTTTTTTTTTTTTTTTTAGACCCGTTCACGAGGAGGTTACCTAAACATAGGGAAGGCAACCCACTGTCACTGCCTATTACCTGACCCCATGAGTTGGATGGAGCATGTACCAGTATCTGTTTCCAGAGCCAGAGCACTCGGAAGTGCCATGAGTACCATGTACCAACAGATGATGACATTCAGGTCGAGGATCAGCCTTTTGCTAATGATGCTTCACTGACTCCTGAGTTACCTGGATACATTGCTGACTCGGATTCGATGGAGGAGGATACTAATGAGGATTCTATTGATTATCCAGATGAGCCTGGGGATGGCGAGGAGGATGATGATGATGATCCCGAGGAGGATCCTAGAGAGGAGCATGAGCCTGAGGATGACGAAGATGATGATGGTACATATGATAAGGATGAGGAGCCCACTAAGGATGAGGAGGAGGAAGAGCACCTAGCTCCGGCTGATTCTTCTGTGGTACCTGTTGTTGACCTTGTTCCCTCATCTGGGGATACAGAGGCATTTGAGACTGATGAGTCTGCACCTACACCTAGATCACCTTAGACTAGGGTCCCTGTTTCTCAAACACGACTCCGTAGGACACGGAAGACTGTCAGACTTAAGCCACCCATGTCAGCATCCATAAAGGCACGCATTGATAAGCATGCTGCCGCACCTATGCCACCCACCAGCCCTGCCTATGATCAGGCACCATTAGGTCATAGGGCAGCCATGATCCGTATAAGAGATGACATCCCCGAGGAGGACATGCCACCTCGAAGGAGATTTTTAATTACTGCTCCCTCACCTGGGTGTGATGTAGCAGAGAGTTTTGCTGCTGCTGCTGCTGCTAGAGCACCTAGAGGTCAGTATTATATTATTAATGCTGTTAAGGCAGGACAGGGTTTGATTCGTAGTCCTGGTCATGATGCCCGGACTATTGCTAGAGCTGCTGACAGAGCAGAGGATGTTGGTTATGTTAGAGCTTTATAGGCTTCTAAGCATAGGATGATGACTTCCATTGAGGAAGTTAACTTGAGGGTCAGCTACCAGGCACATGTTCGCAGGAAGGAGAGTGAGGATTTCTATACACAGCTTCTTGACGCTCGGACTGACCGCAGAGACATTAGACTCGAGATTGATGTAGTGAGAGGTCAGAGGACTGCTTACGAGACAGAGTTGCATGAGGTACGCCAGGCTTACCTTAGTTCCGAGGCTCGGAACAGGGCATTATTGGCGCGACTTGAGACACTGGAGACTCACATGAGTCGTATGGAGTGGCAGCGCCAGAGAGCTGAGGATGATGCAGTCAGACAGATCATGCGTACCCAGGTGCTAGAGGCTAGAGCTCGGATTGATACGGTGGAGGATGCCGGTAGTAGCTGTTAGTTGTACTTTTCATTTCTAGCTATCTTGTATAGTCTATTAAGCTTTATGGGTAATTCCCAGCTAATAGACTCTAGGACGTATTTTCATTTTCTGTACTAAGATCATTTGTGGTCATTTTGTATCCAAACAAATCATGTATGATTCGACATTATGTTATGAAATGTTGATGTCTTATGTTATGATTGACATCATGTGTTATTTATTCATTCTCCATTATGTTGTGGTGTAGTTATTATTATCATACCTTTTTGTATCGACATTGTGATCTAACGTACATTATATTCTTGTGATTATTAGAATCATGCCTGTAACAAGAGAAGGAGCAAACGACGCCATGACTCCAGAATCCATTTAAGCTTTGATCGATCGGGCAATCTAAAGAAACTCTACCCATACTCAGGATGATGCAAGCCAAAGTTTGGAATCAGAAGGCCTGTGCAACCTGTACGTGTCTGTTCCTCCCGACTTGGAGAATGCCAACCTTGAACTCTAGGACGAAGGCAGTTGTTGTCTTGTCTCAATGGTCTCAAATAGATGGAATCAGTATTCCACCATTAGCGGTTGTGCGTTGAAATCAAGTGTAGTTTGCTACTGCACTCTGCTAGGTGTGCACTAACCTGGAGGTTGGTCATGTCCGAGAACCTTAGGTCATGATGTGCCTATGCTATGACGTGGGGGACTTTCAAGAAGAATTGACGGACAAATGTTGATCTAAATGGTGAAATCAAGACAACTTCAAAATTGAACTGTGGATCTTAAGTCACGGGGAACGATGCTTTGCACTCTTACACTCAGCCGTTTCCCAGGAACTAGCATTGATGTGCACCAAATTTCTTGCTGATGAAACCGCAAAGATTGACAAGTATATCGGTGGACTTCCCGATAACATTCATGGAAATGTCATGTCTGCAAGACCCAAGACTCTTGATTTTGCTATCGAGTTGGCCAACGACTTAATGGATCAGAAATTACACATTTATGCGGAAAGACAAAATGACAACAAGAGGAAGGCTGATGATTCATCAAGAAACAATCAACAACCCCACAAGAAGCAAAATGTAGCTAGGGCATACACTGCTGGCCCTGGCGAAAAGAAGGCTTATACTTGAAATCTACCTCTATGCAGCAAGTGCAATTACCACCACACTGGGCAACGTGCACCCAAGTGTGGAAACTGCAAGAGGTATGGTCATGCTACCAATGATTGTCGGGTCAATACCAACAATAATAACAATAACAACAACAACAAGAATCAAAAGGTAGGAGCATGCTATGAATGTGGTAACACCGGCCACATCAAGAAGAATTGCCCAAAACTAAAGAACCATGGGAATAACAACGGGAATGGCACAAATCAAGGAAGATCTTATGCTTTAGGAGGAAGAGATGCTAGCCCGGACTCTAACATCATCACGGGTATGTTTCTCCTCAACAACCGTTATGCTACAATTTTGTTTGATACTGGTGCGGATAGGAGCTTTGTATCTAATACCTTTAGTGCCTTGATTAACATTACCCCTACTACATTAGAAAATCATTATAACGTAGAATTAGCCGATGGAAAATCATAGGAGTTAATACCATAATTCGAGGTTGTACTATAAACTTCATGAATCATCCTTTCAACATCGACTTGATGCCGGTCCCACTCGGTAGTTTTGATGTCATTATTGGGATAGACTGGTTAACAAAGTATCATGGAGTGATCATCTGTGACAAGAAGATTGTACATGTTCCATTCGGAAGAGAGATGTTAATTTTTCAAGGCAATGGAAACAACCAAAGGGAAGAATCCTAACTAAATATCATTTCGTTCACTAAAGCACAAGAGTATTTGTCAAATGGATGTGATGTCTTTTTGGCACACATTACCACGAAGGAAGCCAAAGACAAGTCGAAGGGGAAGCGACTTGAGGACATGCCAATTGTCAGAGACTTTCCTAAAGTTTTTCCTGAAGACTTGCCGGGTATTCCACTAGCTCGACAAGTAGAGTTCCAAATTGATTTGGTACCAGGTGCTGCACCTGTAGCATGGGCGCCTTATCGGTTGGCACCATCCGAAATGAAGGAACTGGCAGAACAATGTCAAGAACTATTCGACAAAGGAATTATAAGGCCTAGTTCTTCACCTTGGGGAGCTCCGGTCTTGTTCGTCAAGAAGAAAGACGGATCGTTTCGCATGTGCATCGATTATCATGAACTGAACAAGTTAACGGTGAAGAACCGTTACCCACTTCCTAGAATTAATGACTTGTTCGATCAACTTCAAGGGTCGAGTATCTACTTGAAAATAGACTTACGATCAGGTTACCATCAGTTGAGAGTTCGCGAAGAAGACATTCCCAAGACCGCTTTTAGGACGCGTTACGGGCATTATGAATTTCAAGTAATGCCTTTTGGTTTGACAAACGCACCTGCGGTTTTTATGGACCTCATGAATCGGGTGTGCGAAGCTTATTTGGATAAGTTTGTGATTGTCTTTATCGATGATATACTAATTTATTCAAAGAATAAGGAAGAGCATGAAGAACATCTCAAATTAATTTTGGAGTTGCTTAAGAAATAGTAGTTGTATGCAAAATTTTCTAAGTGTGAATTTTAGATTCCAAAAGTATAGTTTCTTAGACACGTGATTGATAGCAAAGGCATTCACATGGACCTAGCAAAGATTGAGTCAATTAAAGATTGGACATCTCCTAAGAGTCCAACAGAGATCCGCTAATTTTTATGACTTGCCTACTATCGCAGATTTATCGAGGGCTTCTCCAATATAGCAAAGTTAATGACTAAGCTGACTCAGAAGAATGTGAAGTTTGATTGGGGAGAAAAGGAGGAAGCCGCATTTCAATTGATTAAACAAAAGCTATGTAGCGCACCTATTCTGGCCTTGCCTAAAGGATCAGAAAACGTCATTGTTTATTGCGATGCATCGCATAAGGGTTTGGGTGCCATGCTTATGAAAAACGAGAAAGTTATAGCCTATGCTTCTCGACAACTGAAGATCCATAAGAAAAACTACACCACTCATGATCTGGAACTTGGAGCTATGGTGTGCGATCTTAAGATGTGGAGACATTACTTATACAGAACGAAGTGCACCGTATTTACCGACCACAATAGTTTACAACATTTCCTTGATCAAAAGGAGTTGAACATGAGACAACAACATTGGTTGGAGTTGCTTAGTGATTACGATTGTGACATTCGTTATCACCCGGGGAAAGCAAACGTCGTTGCTGATGCTCTGAGCAGGAAATAACGGTCTAAACCATTAAGAGTTCGAGCCTTAGTTATGACAATGGGCTTGACCTTCCCAAAAAAATCCTAGAAGCTCAGACTGAAGCATTGAGGCCAGAAAACCTCAGTGCTAAAGATGTTGGAGGCATGCTCAGAAAAGACCTCCCAAAGGAAAAGTTAGAACCCCTTGCTGACGGAACTCTATGTTTGAACAACAGGAGTTGGGTACCGTGCTTTGGTGACTTAAGGACTCTGATCATACACGAGTCCCATAAGTCGAAGTATTCAATTCATCCGGTTTCCGACAAAATGTACCAAGATCTGAAGCAATTATATTGGTGGCCCAACATGAAGGTCGACATTGCCACCTACGTTGGCAAGTGTTTGACTTGTTCCAAAGTCAAGGCAGAGCATCAAAAACCTTCTGGTTTGCTGGTCCAACCAGAGATTCCATAATGGAAATAGAAGAAAATCACCATGGATTTTATAACAAAACTTCCTAAGACGACAAATGGTTATGATACTATTTGGGTGATCGTTGATCGTCTTACAAAGTCTGCTTATTTTCTGCCAATGAGAGAAAATGATCCAATAGAGAAGTTGATAAGACTGTACATGAAGGAAGTAGTCACCCGATATGGAGTGCCTGTTTCTATCATCTCCGATAGTGACGGTAGGTTTACGTCACTATTCTGAAAAGCACTTCATGAATCCCTGGGTAATCGTTTAGATATGAGTACGGCTTATCACCCAGAGACTGATGGCCAAAGTGAAAGGACGATCCAAACTTTAGAAGATATGTTGCGCGCCTGCGTAATAGACTTCGAGAAGAGTTGGGATAGACACCTACCTCTAGTAGAGTTCTCATACAATAATAGATATCACACAAGCATAAAGGCCGCACCATTTGAGGCACTATATGGTCGAAAGTGTCGCTCACCCGTCTGTTGGGCAGAAGTTGGTGATGCCCAGCTTACTGGTCCTGAAATCATTCATGAGACAACTGAAAAGATCGTTCAAATCAAAATAAGGATTCAAGCTGCTCATGATCGACAAAAGAGTTACGCTGACATAAAGCGTAAGCCGATGGACTTTCAAGTTGGTGTTAGGGTCATGCTTAAGGTTTCACCTTGGAAAGGGTTGTACGTTTTGGCAAACATGGGAAGTTAAACCCTAGATATATTGGACCCTTCAAGGTGTTGTCTAAAGTTAGAGATGTTGCCTATAGGCTTGAGCTACCACAACAATTAAGCCGAGTTCATAACACGTTCCACGTGTCAAATCTAAAGAAAAGTTTGTCCGATGAATCACTTGTGATTCCGTTGGACGGGCTCCGTATTGATAATAAGCTCACTTTGTTGAAGAACCAGTGGAGATCATGGATCATGAAATCAAACAATTGAAGAGAAGTCGCATTCCCATCATCAAGGTTAGATGGAACTCTAAACGAGGTCCTAAATTCACATGGGAGCGAGAAGACCAATTCAAGAAGACGTACCCACATCTCTTCACCAAAACCGTATCTTCGTCAAGCAACTAGTCCTAAAGCTTTAAGGAAAAAGCCCATTTAACGGGGGAAGACTGTAACATTTCCACATTTTTCATGTCGTGTTAACAACTTCAGCTATTTTATGAATTCATTTTTAAGCTTATTTCATGTAGTTTTTCATTTAAACCGCGTAGAGTAAATCGCGTAGACTAAAGGTTCAACGTTTAGCTTAAAATGTCAACTAAATTCATTAAGGCCTCACACGACTCCATGCTTGGACCAAGATTCTTGCCTTTCCTCTCCTATTGTTTGCACGAATAATATACACCATACATTCATATTCATTAAAATTCGATCAAAGGAGAACTAATCTAAAAATCATACCAAAGTAAAATGTCATGAACTATAGAAAACTAAAACACTAGTACCCTTAAGATAAAACTTGTACACACTTATAAACTATCCATGAGCCAAAAATATCATCCCTAAATCTGCACATGCTTTCAAATAAATAAGATATACACAAAATCTTTCAAAGTCCTCTTTTCTCTCCTTAAACCACCGGTTAAACCCTTCCTCCCCACTACTCCATACTTCAACGAATATAAACATTTCCAACTTCCTATAATATCTTCAATCTATAAACAGTTTTCACCTTTAATTCCCTATAACAAGATGCCTTACCACAAATTCATTTACATAAACATGCGATGCCCAGATTTGACTAGTAAACCCTCCTCACATGAGTGTATAAATATGGCACCCATCATTCTTGTTTTCATAAACAAAATTACATCGAAACTCTGCAAGTTTTAATCCTCACAAGGCCTTGTTGTTCCCAGCAAACACAACAATCCACACCCTTGTGCCTTCATCAGACATAGAATAACAAAAACCCTAAAAACCCTAATCCAAATTTGTCCCTTCTGGTCCTCTCTTTTAGTCGACAAGCAAGCAAGCAAAAAGTGAGATTTTAGTGTTCAAGTGTAAGGCAAGTAGTGGGTATAAATTGCGGTTAAGCCTAGGAATTGGGAAGTAAGTTATGTCGTAGGATATTAAAGGCAGAAAGTAGGGTTTTCATTGGTTTAAACCTTTCACACAACCGTGCCTTGCGAGTTCTATGTTCATGATTTATGTCATTCATTTAAATGCATTCTTGTTGCTTAGATTACTTGTGCTTGAGAAAAACCTAAATAGAAAAGGCATGATGAAAACCATATACATAAGATGTAACGTGTTTACTGATGTATACGGGTTCATTGAGAAACCCGTATACAAACTGGACCAATGAAAATTCTGAATTTATCACTCGTTAACATAGTATAGGAGTAGTGTTCACGTGAAATTTAAACCCCTAACACCTTATAAAGAAGCGGGAAACGGACTTTCAAAATTCATTATTTTATGTATAAAAACTATCATGTCGGGTTGACTTTAGGCCTTGCTTCGACCCACTTATACTTGGAGATAAGGTTAACACATATGGGCGTTTTATAGTCTACCTAATGAGCTTCATTTAGCAAGTTGAATAATCGAAAATGGTCAAGTAACGAGTGTGCAAATTGAGCCTAAAGTTAGTTGTCATGCGTACCAACAGTTGACTGTTGGCAGAATAGGCCGCACACCCCTACTTTGGCCTCGTTTTTTACCACGATAACGACCCCGGCCCACTAAACTTATAAAAGGTGAATTGTAGTAGACCTATCCTAGTTTACGTACGTATTTTTAGTTTGTCATGATATTGAGTAACAAACTCGTAAACTAAGCCGTAAGTTAGTGTTGTTCCAACAGTTAAAACTGTTGGCAACTCAATTCGCGACACCCTCACCTTTGGCCTCGTTTTTAACTATTTTAGCTATAGCAAGACTTAAACTCATAAAGGGCAAATGGTAGTAGAGCTGGCCTAGTTTTCAAATATGTTTTTGCCTTGTCATAATGCTGAGTGACGTGTTCACAATCTACGACCAAAATCTATCAAAAATCACTTATAAAACACTTGGCCAAAATAATGTTTTCTTCTTAAACCCAGTAGCGATACCCCCATGATTAGACACGTTTCTGACCCTTTAAACGACGTTGTTGAACAAAACTTAAATGACAAAAGTTATAGACGACCTGACCTAGTTTTCAAATCCACTTTTGGTTTGTAAATTCATTATGTAACAAATCCAAAAATTGATTATAAAACTTTATGTTTGTCCCAAAACTTTATAAATAAAGACTTCAGTATTAATACTTTTAAATTTGTTTTGTCACGACTTTGTCCATTTGTTTGCCATACTTAGAGACCAAACCAAGTTTCGACTGAATTAACTAGAGGAGTACTTACGACCTAGTTTTAAAAATGTCCGCTATCGTAATCTACATGTTTAATGGTAAGAAATTATGACCCGATACGTTTGGCCAATTTTCATGGATAACCACATTTTAAGCAAGTAATATTTTCGCAACTCAAGCACAATACTAAGGACAAGATTGCATACATTATAGTATTACATTATTAGTAATATGTGTATTATTTGTTTAGATAGCGGATAGAGTTTGCATTGTTTTCGCGTGCACCATTTTTCTTGCTCGCTTCATATTCATTGCTATCTCATTTTATCATTAAGGTGAGTGTATAGTCCCATTCTTACACATTTCAATCATTTATCAAATCTCGGAGATGAGATCATGTTTGTTTTACAAAATGGATGCAAGTACATTTTAATTCAAATATTACGAGTTTGCCTAAGTAGCTATAACCTACTATGCCCATCATCATGAATTGTTAATTGAATATATGTAATTGTTAATTGCATTATGTGAGCGTGAATATTATGAATAGATCTATTTGGGAATTAACATCCCCGTTCGGGCAAGTAGCGCTTGCTAGTTTACTGGTTGGCCGGTAACGACGATCGTATACCATTTCAGACTGATAGATGTTATGGGTTGAACATCTACATTGGGCATCATCATTTATATGTATTTGATATGCATACATTGTTTAGCTTCGATGTCATGAGCTTAGCGCATATCGTAATACATTTTTGTGATATTGTATTTGTTACTTTATTACAGGGAAATCTTGCTATCCGCTTAATTTAATTTATAAACCTATAAATTCACCAACATTATTGTTGACAGTTTAAACATGTTTCTCATGTCAATAAGGTGCAAGTCATGGGTTTATTGGATGGTCGTCTTTTGAAGTCATATTACAACAAAGATTTGCGTGCATTACATTTTGGGATATTTTTATGTTGTGAAATATTTACCTTTCAAGTTGAACAATTTAAGCCAATAGGCTTTTGTAACAAACCATTTCTGAAATTCAATGTATCAGTTTTTAAACAACTCTTTTGGATGTCGTTATCATATCTTGTGCTATTGATCTCTGAAGTAATACCCCCGGAATATCATATTCCGCTGTGACCTATTTTGGGGGTGTTACACATAATATGTTAATTGATGTTCATAACATGGTAGCACTATTATGGTCATGTGCTAATCCCAGTTTCATGGATATCTCCAAAGTAAAACTCACCTTTGTAGGACCGACACCACTCCTTTTATCCACATAGGTGAAGCCGTTTAACTACATAAGGTACACTTCATTAAGAGTATAAATACTCACCCTAAAAGGTACACTTCTTTGTTGTTCTTTCCTGAATCAACATAATTAACCTTAGAAGTTGATGCACCATTCAGATTCTTTTCATAAATACAAGTTTCCTCTTTAATTTGTAAATGTTTCTGAATCTGATCCAAAGTAAAATCCTCTGAAGTGTGCATCAGTTTCTTCATGTAATTGTGCCAAGAAGATGGTAACTTGGTAATTATGGCCCCAACCAATAACTTTTCTAGGATTTCAATATTAAGATTTTTGAATTTAGAAACCAGAATAAGAAATTCAAGAACTTGATCTCATATAGAAATGTTATCTTCCATAGCAAATTCAAAGAATTTAAGAGTGATGAACTATCTGTCCCATCCTTTTCTATGGCGTATTTCTCTTCAAGAGAATCCTAGATTTCCCTTGTAGAAGTCATTGGTGTGTATAGATCATATAGACGTGTTAATACAAATAATGTCTAAAACGTTATTTATATTTTTTGACCTCTCAATGTTTTGATAATAACAAAATGTGAAAACATTTACGATAAAATTAAACGTTTATAAATTACTAATCATAAAATTCTATTTCTAAGATTAATCACTTAAGGTATGAATAAACAAATCATTAAACATGATTAGTGATCAAGAAAATATTTTCCTTAAACCTTACATTTCTACAAATGTGTTTTTATAAAAATATAAAAATAAAATATTTATTTATTAAAAGAAATGTTTTATTAAAAACATAAAATTTGAAATTCAAATTTTTCCCCCAAAATAGAAGGTTCTTTAACAGATACAACCTTCACCACAAAAGGACAAAAAAGGGAGCGGAGTCTAGTGGCGGCCCCCTTTTAGGCCTGGCGGCCCCCTTATATATAAGGGACCGCCGCGGTCCCAGATATATTTGGGGGCCGTTGGTATTTAAGGGGGCCGCCGTCTTATTTAGGACCCGCACCCGACAGAAGCACCTGTTGTTGTCTTTTTGTGGTGAAAAAACTTGTCTGGTAAAAGTGAAATATGTTTTGGGAGGAAAAGAACCAGATTTTGAATTTTGAAATAATTACAACATAAAACATTTCTTTATAATTCAAAAATAATTTTTCTAATTAAGTTTTGAAAAAGTTATTTTGTTACATTTATAAAAATGTAAAGTTTAAGACAAAAACTTATTTCTTTGATCATCCTACAAGTTTAATGCTTATTTGTACATACCTTATGTGTATTTACGTCGGTGTAAACCATGTCCTCTTGAATGCATACTCAAGACGTCTAGAGATGTTGATACATGTATGCATTGATGAAATTGTGATTAACGAATAACTTGCTCACTTTACGTTACGTATTACAAGTCACATGTTTGTCATTACCAAAACATAAAGAGATCGTATAGATTAAATATCGTAATATTTGCACTAACAATCTCCCTCTTTTTGATGATGACAAACCATGTAAACTATAACACATAGTAAAGTTTAAAAGTTACTTGTTTACACTTTCTTTTCCCCTTTTTTGTCAAAGCAAAAAGATATTATGTAGATAATGGTTGGAGCATATACGTTGGAGGTTTAAGAAGAAGACATGAGGTTGGAGCATATACGTTGGAGGTTTAAGAAGAAGACATGATAGGAGGGTACGTGCTCCGGGAGGAATGAGAAGAGGGTAGGTGCTCCGAGTATATAGGTTTGAGGTATGAGGAGAAGATATGAGAAATAAAAGTGAAGGTGATTGTGTGTTTCTTGGATAGTTTAGAAAAGGTCATGAGAGATGAGAGGTAGGCAAGAGAAGAAGGTAGGTACTTTGAGTGTATAGGTTGAAGGAATGAGGAAAAGGTAGGTGATCCAAGTATATTGGTTGGAGGAATGAGAAGACAACATGAGAAATACGGTTGAGGTGATTTTGTGTTTCTTAGATAATTTAGAGGATGTCGTGATAGATGAGAAGAAGGCATGAAAAGAAAGTAGGTACTTCAAATATATAAGTTGAAGGTATGAGAGGATGACCTTAAGGTTTAGGGTGATTTTTTAAATGTGGAGGAGGTGAAGTATTTGGAGTATGCATAAACCCTTCATCGTATTTGATAATCCCCAATCCTATCTTCCTATAAAGGTGAGCTTGCATCATCCTAGTGAAGTCTTCTATCATCATGGTTTAACCAACTCCATGCTTTTTACCCACATATCTCCTAGCTCCCCCTTGCTCATTGCGTCCCCATGATAATATCATTCCTTGTATATTGACTCTAACGGATCCATGGATCAAATAAATTACCATCGATGCTCAAGAAGTTTGATGCAATTTAAATGAGTAGAGCGCTTGCAAGTGCTCCCCCTCGTTTTAATTCTGCCCCCATGTTTTGGGGGAAACCAAGGAAATACAGATATTGTTGTTCTACAAAACAAAGTTAGTAGACAAGTGCACATATATAATATAGTCAAAAACATTAGCGGGAACTAGACATGCACTTCTAGGTTTTATTATTCTAAAGTATGACACTTTGAAAGAGAAGTAGAAACTAGACACAAGTAATCATTATTTTAAAAACAACCTAAATGATGAAATAAAAAGAATCAAGACGTATATTTAGGGAGAAAGATTAGACCGACTTTTAAATAAACGATAACGGTAATTCATTTATTGATTGACAACAAAAATATATGAGGAATGACCTTTTAAAAGTAGACGAATGACACTTAATATCTTGGCAAAATATGTTAATATATATATATACTTTAAAAGAATAAAAAGAAAAATAAGACGAGGATGGAGACGATGTGTTCTTAGATATGAATGAAAATGATTCCATAAAGTCGAAGAGTGGGAAAGGATGAGCGATACTAAAGAAGGAACGTGTTGACAAGAGGTTGATAGAAAAGATTGATATAGTCCATTTTGCACACCAATTGATGTGCATATGATCCTATCGAGACAAAGGTGGATGATTGGGAATTAAAAGGTTTGTTTGGTGTCTTGTTGGTTGACAATGTTGAGGAACAAAGTGGGATGTGAAATGAGATGGTAGTTCTTTCATGGTGGAATATTAATAAGAGACTCAATAATGTGGCGACTTAATAACAATTGAAGATTTAATATCTTCTTTATGTTCTTCACTTTCTAGAAAGTGGAAAGTTTTGAGAAGGAGTGACATTTGCATTTCGCAAATTACTTAAATATTTTAGATGAAATAATTAAGTTATCAAGGGATATATGGAGGAATTCTAATAATAACAAGACTATTAGAAGAGAGAAGAAAGGTATAGAAGTGAAATAAACGTTAGATACGTAAGGAAGGAGACTCATTAGAAGTGAAAAGGAACGTTTAGAAGTAAGAAGAAACTTTTAGAAGTAGAAAGACTATCAGAAGTGAAACGACTACCAGAAGAGAGAAGAAACGTTTAGATGAGAAGAATCATCTATGAAATTGTGAGATAAAGACGTATGCGAGATGTGGATGGACCAATGATTGATATGTGAGGGATTTATTGTGAAGTAGATGGATTGTAAGTCTATCGATTATAAGAAATGTGTGAAGGAATAATCTAGATAAGATTTAAGACCATTATTTAATGATTTTTTTTGAAAATTAAATTAGTGATGCGGATGTGAAAAAGATAATCTAGTGTGAGAAAAATAAATACATAATGTATAAGACATTATAATATATATATATATATAAATATATATATATATATATATATATATATATATATATAGATAATTAATATATAAATATATATATAAATATATATATATATATAATATAAATATATATATATAATATATATATATAATATATATATATATAAATATATAGTACATAATATATATATATATATATATATGTCTTATACATTATGTATATATTTTCTCACACTAGAAATAACTTTCTCACAGCGCACACTAATAAATTTCAAAAAGTCATAAAATGGTCTTAAATCTTCTAGATTCTTCCTTCACGCATTCCTTATAATCGATAGACTTACAATCCATCACTTCACAATAAATCCCCTCACATACAAACCTTGGTCCTCACATCTCGCATACGTCTTGTCTCAAATTCATAGATGATTCTTCTCACTCCTAAACGTTTCTTCTCTCTTCTGGTAGTCGTTTCACTTCTGATAGTCTTTCTACTTCTAAAAGTTTCTTCTTACTTCTAAACGTTCCTTTTCACTTCTAATGAGTCTCCTCATCTCTAACGTTTCTTCTCACTTCTATACCTTTCTTCTCTCTTCTAATAGTCTTGTTATTATTAGAATTCCTCATATATCCCTTGATAACTTAATTATTTCATCTAAATATTTTAAGTAATTTGCGAAATGCAAATGTCACTCCTTCGCAAAACTTTCCACTTTCTAGAAAGTGAAGAACATAAAGAAGATATTAAATCTTCAAGTGTTATTAAGTCACCACATTATTGAGTCTCTTATTAATATTCCACCATGAAAGAACTACCATCTCATTTCACATATCCACCTTTATCCTCAACATTGTCAACCAACAAGACACCAAGCAAACCTTTTAATTCCCAATCATCCACCTTTGTCTCGATAGGATCATATGCACATCAATTGTTAGTGCAAATGATATATCAATCTTTTCTATCAACCTCTTGTCAACACGTTCCTTCTTTAGTATCGCTCATCTTTCCCACTCTTCGACTTTATGGAATCATTTTCATTCATATCTAAGAACACATCGTCTCCATCCTCGTCTTATTTTTCTTTTTATTCTTTTAGAGTATATATATATATTGACATATTTTGCCAAGATATTAAGTGTCATTCGTCTACTTTTAAAAGGTCATTCTCATAATATTTTTGTGTCAATCAATAAACGAATCCCATTCTCGTTTATTAAAAGTCGGTCTAATCTTTCTCCGTAAACATACGTCTCGATTCTTTTTATTTCATCATTTAGGTTGTTTTTAAAATAATGATTACTTGTGTCTAGTTTCTACTTCTCTTTCAAAGTGTCATACTTTAGAATAATAAAACCTAGAAGTGCATGTCTAGTTCCCCGCTAATGTTTTGCTATATGTATATGTGCACTTGTCTACTAACTTTGTTTTGTAGCACAACAATATCTTGATTCCTTGGTTCCCCAAACAAGGGGGAGCATACACCGAGGGGGAGCACTTGCAAGCGCTCTACTCATTTAAATTGCATCAAACTTCTTGAGCATCGATGGTAATTTATTTGATCCATGGATCCGTTAGAGTCAATATACAAGGAATGATATTATCATGGGGACGCAATGAGCAAGGGGGAGCTAGGAGATATGTGGGTAAATAGCATGGAGTTGGTTAAACCATGATGATAGAAGACTTCACTAGGATGATGCAAGCTCACCTTTATAGGAAGATAGGATTGGGGATTGTCAAATACGATGAAGGGTTTATTCATACTCCAAATACTTCACCTCCTCCACTTCAAAATCACCCTAAACCTTAAGGTCATCCTCTCATACCTTCAACTTATATATTTGAAGTACCTACTTTTTTTTCATGCCTTCTTCTCATCTATCACGACATCCTCTAAATTATCCAAGAAACACAAAATCACCTCAACCGTATTTCTCATGTTGTCTTCTCATTCCTCCAACCAATATACTTGGATCACCTACCTTTCCTCATTCCTTCAACCTATACACTCAAAGTACCTACCTTCTTCTCTTGCCTACCTCTCATCTCTCATGACCTTTTCTAAACTATCCAAGAAACACACAATCACCTTCACTTTTATTTCTCATATCTTCTCCTCATACCTCAAACCTATATACTCGGAGCACCTACCCTCTTCTCATTCCTCCCGGAGCACGTACCCTCTTATCATGTCTTCTTCTTAACCTCCAAACGAATACACCAACCTCATTGTCTTCTTTCTTAACACCACGTATATGCTCCAACCTTATCTACATAATAATCCTTTTTGCTTTGACAAAAAGGGGAAAAGAAGTTAAACAAGTAACTTTTAAACTTTACTATGTGTTATAGTTTACATGGTTTGTCATCATCAAAAAGGGGAGATTGTTAGTGCAAATATTACGATATTTAATCTATACGATCTCTTTATGTTTTGGTAATGACAAACATGTGACTTGTAATACGTAACGTAAAGTGCGCAAGTTACTCGTAATCACAAATCATCAATGCATACATGCATCAACATCTCTAGACGTCTTAAGTATGCATCAAGACGGACATTGGTTTACACCCGACGTAAATCACATAAGGTATGTACAAACAAACATTAAACTTGTAGGATGATCAAAGAAATAAGTTTTTGTCTTAAACTTTACATTTTTATAAATGTAACAAAATAACTTTTTCAAAACTTAATTAGACAAATTATTTTTGAATTATAAAGAAATGTTTTATGTTGTAATTATTTCAAAATTCAAAATCTGGTTCTTTTCCCCCAAAACATGTTACACTTTTACCAGACAAGTTTGTCACCACAAAAAGACAACAACAGGAGCTTCTGTCGGGGCGGTCCCTTAAATAAGACGGCGGCCCCCTTAAATACCAACGGCCCCCAAATATATCTGGGACCGCCGTTTCCTAACAGGCTGGTTTTCAGCTTCTATAAATAGTGAGTCACCTCCAACTATTCTCATAACCCTTTTGCACGATTTTCTTTCAGTTCTTTCTCTCTCTAGAATCTCACTAAATCTCTCTAAATCTTTGATCATTCAACTTGGTTAATCTTGTTTAAATGTGATCAAATCTTCTATCCTTTCCTCAAGTGCAAGAGAAGAACTTCATCTTTAAGATCCAAAGTTATGTAGTCTAGTTAGTCTATTTGTAACATTTGTTACATATAGATCGAGTCCATGTCTTCTAATCTTTAGTAGTGTGTAGATCCAAATGATGTATATATTTGGATGGGTTGATTGTGGGTTGGTTAGTATTTTAGGCCTTAAAATACATTGGTGAAGTGGTAGATTGGTTCTAGCTAAGATTAGGACTCGACATCTAGCTTAGTGTCGAAAAATAATGTAAGCAACGCGGTTTATGTGTTTAGGCCATAAAATATAAGGTTTGTTATGTTGGCCACAAAATATAACGGGTTTGGTTGTACCCGAAGAAGAACTCGACATCTAGCTTAGTGTAAGAAAATAATGTAAGAAACTTATAAGGTTTTTCTCCGCCGAAAGGGGGCGTTGATTAGAGAAGTAACTCTCGAGTTGGGTACTCGAGAGTGGAGTAGGGCGAAGAGGAGCTTCATGACCAAACCACTATAAATCACTGTGTCTGGTTTGCATTTTCTTTTACCTTTCTCTTTACTTATGTCTTTACATTTATCGCTTTACTTTTACACTTGCTTAGTGATTATGATTGTATGAATTGTTATGTATGTTGTATTAGCCATGGTTGTGTAGCTCTTTATAGTAAGCATTATGAGTGTGTAAATATTGATAGAATATGCACTAGTTATTGTAAATCTATTATCGACACTTTCTCCATATCGTCAAACTTAATTGGTGATTTGATAAAAAGATCTAGTCCGAGAAAAAAAAAAAAAAAAAAAAAAAAAAAAAAAAAAACCTCTTCTAGAGGCGGTCCTATAAATCGGGCGGCCCCTTAATGTACTAGGCGGCCCCTGTAACACCTCCAAAATGGGTCGCAGCGGAATATGATGTTCCGGGGGGTATTACTTCATAGATCAATAGCACAAGATATGAGAACGACCTCTAAAAGAGTCGTTTAAAAACTGATACATTGGATTTCATAAATGGTTTGTTACAAAGCCCATAGGCTTAAATTGTTCAACTTGAAAAGTAAAGATTTCACAACATAACAATATCCTAAAATGTAATGCACGTAAATCTTTATAGCGATATGACTTCAAAAGACGACCATCCAATGTACCCATGACTTGCACCTTATTGACCTGAGAAACATGTTTAAACTGTTAACAATAATGTTGGTGAATTTATAGGTTTTATAAAAATAAATGTACGTATATCAAGATTCCCTATAAATAAAAGCAACGAATCACAATATCACAAAATATATTATTGATATGCACTAAAGCACATGACATCTGAAGCAAAACACTGTATGTATATCAATACATATAAATAAATGGTCCCAATGGTAGATGTTCCAACCCGTAACATCTATAGTCCGAAATGGTATACGTCGTCGTTTCTGGCCAACCGATATAACTAGCAATGCTACTGGCCTAAACTGGGATTTAATTCTAATTAGAACCTTATTCATAACCTTCGCGCTTACATTCTAGTAATAACAATTCATGATATGGAGCAATAGTGGGTATTATACTACTTAGGCAAACTCGTAATATTTGAATTAAAATGTACTTGCATCCATTTTGTAAAACAAACATGATCTCATCCCCGAGATTTGATAAATGATTGAAAAGTGTAAGATGGGGACTATAAACTCACCTTAATGATAAAATGAGGTAGCAATGAATATGAAGCGAGAAAGGTAAATGGTGCACGCGAAAACAAAGCAACACTATCCGCTACCTAAATAATAATACGCATATTATTAATCATGTAATATACTACAATGCATGCAATCTTGTCCTTAGTATTGTGCTTGAGTTTGAGAAATATTACTTGTTTAAAATGTGGTTATTCATGAAAATTGGCCAAACATATCGGGTCATAATTTCTTACCATTAAACATGTAGATTACGATATCGAACATTTTAAAAACTAGGTCGTAAGTACTTCTCTAGTTAATTCAGTCGACACTTGGTTTGGTCTCTAAGCGTGTCAAACAAATGGACGAAGTTGTGACAAAACGAATTTAAGAGTATTAATACTTAAGTTTTTATTTATAAATTTTGGGACAAACATAGAGTTTTACAATCAATTTCTGGACTCGTTACTTAATAAAATTACAACCAAAAAGTGGCTTTGGAAACTAGGTCAGGTCGTCTATAATTCCTCTTTTATAAGTTTAGACAGTTGGGGTCGTTATCTGGGTTAAAAACAAGGCCAAAGGTAGGGGTGTCGCGACCCATTTTGCCAATAGTATTTACCATTGAATTCACGTGACAGCAGTACTAACTTTAAGTTCCATTTTCGGGTTCGTTACTCCGTATTATGACAAACTAAAAGTACCTATATAAACTATGCCAGGTCTACTAAAACTTATCTTTTGTAAGTTTTATGGGCCGAGGTCACTAGCGGGGTCAAAGATGAGGTGAAAGATGGTGGTGTCGCGACCTTTCAGCAGTCTTAACTGTTGAACACGCGACAACATCACTAACTTGAGACTCAGTTTGCGGGGCTATTTCTCAATCGTTTTTTATGATTCAAGTTGCTAAATAAAGCCTACCATGTCGACTATAAAACGCCCCTATTTGTTGACTCTATGTCTAAGTCTAAGTGGGTCAAAACAAGGCCTAAAGTCGACCCAACAGGGTAGTTTTCATACACGTAAAATGACAGATTTGTGAGTCTATTTCCCGCTTCGTTATAAAGTGTTAGAAGCTCAAATTTGCATGAACGCTACCCCTATACTATGTTAACGAATGATAAGTTTAGAAATTTCATCGGTCAAGTTGTATACGGGTTTCTCAATGACCCCGTATACATCAGAAGCTTTATTTCTTGTAAAAACATGACTTTCCTGGTTTTAATTTTTCAATTCGCCTATCTAAACCTATAGCATAACCTCTTGCGTTATGAGTGCTTATTCTAGAATATATAAACATCACGAATCAAGCATTTAACCTAAATGGTCACGCCAAAAATTTAGGGTTCATGTCGCAAGTAAAAATTCGAATATCAAAAAGAAAAACTAGTTTTCAAATGGTGAATTCATGATAACTTTTATACATAGGTTTTCATGCACAACTAGATACATTAATGCATTAACTATGTAATTTTATAGGGGAGTGATAACTCACAGAAGCTTGGAAGGTAAACGAGTATGGTTTTGAACCCAAACGAAAACCCTAATTGCTTAACTTCTGAAATCTGACCCAAACTACTAATCCCAACGTTTCACCATGATTTATACTCCACTTGTGTGCTTGTAACGGCCCGTAGAATACCTTTAGTTTGCTTGAACTTTGACCAAAAATAAAACCCAAGAGCGACGAATTTAAGACTAGGGTTTTTAGAGTTTTTGTATACAATTTCATGTAATATATAAAGGTGTGGGTTTGCTGTTGTGTGGGTCAAATACCAGGAGAACAAGGAAACCAAGGTGAGTTGATGAAGTGTAAATTTGATAACCAGATGATTCTGAGTTTGTAAGTGTTATGTGAGCCATAATATACTCAAACATTTTGCATGTATAGTATCTCTTTTTTTAGTCACAACCTTGTGTTAATCCATATAAGGCAAGGTATTTTTAGGGGTAATACATGGTCAATGTATAGTGAAATAAAGTGGTTTACTATTAGAGCCGTGGGGAAGGCAAAAACAAGAAAGGGAACAGACATACATAACGTGGGTTTGAGAATTTATACAAGGAAAGGATGTGGGCCTTGCACAAGGGATATGAGAGTTATATTAAAAGTGTACTTTGTATACCTTTTATCCTTCATTGAATATTATTGACTTGGGAAGGAAAAGTGTATACGAAAATTTGTTGGCTGCTAGGGGAATTATAAGTTTTTGAGTTAGGTTATTTATTAAGTTGATTTCATTGTTAGAATTATTTGTGGAAAAAAATAAAGAATGTAAGGCTTGATTCATATACTTAACGGGTTTTAACTAAGCGATTTCAAACAAAAGTAAACACGTACAAGTTTTTTTTTAATAATTACTTGGATAATTGAAGTCGTATAATTGGCTTGAAAATGCAAAATGTTACCGTCTTCCCCCGTTAAATGAGCTTTGTCCTCAAAGCTGGACGAATTGCTTAACGAAGCCACGGTCTTAATGAAGAGATGTGGGTACGTCTTCTTGAATTGGTCTTCTCGCTCCCATGTGAATTCAGGACTTCGTTTAGCGTTCCATCTAACCTTGATGATGGGAATGCGACTTCTCTTCAATTGCTTGATTTCACGATCCATGATCTCCACTGGTTCTTCAACAAAGTGGAGCTTATCATCAATACGGAGCCCATCCAACGGAATCACAAGTGATTCATCGGACAAACATTTCTTCAGATTTGACACGTGGAACGTGTTATGAACTCGGCTTAATTGTTGTGGTAGCTCAAGCCTATAGGCAACATCTCCAACTTTAGACAACACCTTGAAGGGTCCAATATATCTAGGGTTTAACTTCCCCCGTTTGCCAAAACGTACAACCCCTTTCCAAGGTGAAACCTTAAGCATGACCCTATCACCAACTTGAAAGTCCATCGGCTTACGCTTCAAGTCGGCGTAACTCTTTTGTCGGTCACGAGCGGCTTGAATCCTGCTTTTGATTTGAACGATCTTTTCAGTTGTCTCATGAATGATTTCAGGACCAGTAAGCTGGGCATCTCCAACTTCTGCCCAACAGACGGGTGAGCGACACTTTCGACCATATAGTGCCTCAAATGGTGCGGCCTTTATGCTAGTGTGATAGCTATTGTTGTAAGAGAACTCTACTAGGGGTAGGTGTCTATCCCAACTCTTCCCGAAGTCTATTACGCAGGCGAGTAACATATCTTCTAAAGTTTGGATCGTTCTTTCACATTGGCCGTCAGTCTCTGGGTGATAAGCCGTACTCGTATCCAAACGAGTACCTAAGGCTTCATGAAGTGCTTTTCTAGAAATAGTGACGTAAACCTACCGTCACAATCAAAGATGATAGAAACAGGCACTCCATGTCGGGTGACTACTTCCTTCATGTACAGTCTCATCAACTTCTCCATTGGATCATTTTCTCTCATTGGCAGAAAATGAGCAGACTTTGTAAGACGATCAACGATCACCCAAATAGTATCATAACCCCCCCCCCACCCCCACCCCCCCCGTTTGTCGTCTTAGGGAGTTTAGTGATAAAATCCATGGTGATCTTCTCCCATTTCTATTCAGGAATCTCTGGTTGAACCAGCAAACCAGAAGGTTTTTGATGCTCTGCCTTGACTTTGGAACAAGTCAAACACTTGCCAACATAGGTGGCAATGTCGGCCTTCATGTTGGGCCACCAATATAATTGCTTCAGATCTTGGTACATTTTGTCAGAACCCGGATGAATTGAATACTTTGACTTATGGGACTCGTGCATGATCAGAGTCCTTAAGTCACCAAAGCACGGTACCCAACTCCTGTTGTTCAAACATAGAGTTCCGTCAGCACGGGGTTCCAACTTTTCCTTTGGGAGGTCTTTTCTGAGCATGCCTCCAACATCTTCAGCACTGAGGTTTTCTGGCTTCAACGCTTCGGTCTGAGCTTCTAGGATTTTCTTGGAAAGATTCAAACCCATTGTCATAACTAAGGCTCGAACTCTTAATGGTCTAGACCGTTCTTTCCTGCTCAAAGCATCAGCAACAACGTTTGCTTTTCCCCTGTGTAACGAATGTCCAATCGATAAATCACTAAGCAACCCAACAACTCCGTTGCTCATGTTCAACTCATTTTGATCAAGGATATGTTGTAAATCTTGTGGTCGGTAATTACGTGCATCCTGTTCCGTATAAGGTAATTCTCCACATCTTAATAGCGAACACCAAGCTCAAGGTCCAGATCATGATTTGTGTATGTTGTTTTTCTCATGGATCTTTAGTTGTCGAGAAGAATAGGCTATAACTTTCTCGTTTTGCATAAGCACGGCACCCAAACCCTTATGCGACGCATCACAATAAACGATGAAGTTTTCTGATCCTTTAGGCAAAGGCCAGAATGGGTGCGCTACACAGCTTTTGTTTAATCAATTGAAATGCGGCCTCCTCCTTTTCTCCTTAGTCAAACTTTACATTCTTCTGAGTCAGCTTAGTCATTAACTTTGCTATCTTGGAGAAGCCCTTGATAAATCTGCGGTAGTAACCGGCAAGTCCTAAAAATTGGCGAATTTCTGTCGGAGTCTTAGGAGACGCCCAATCTTTAATTGCATCGATCTTTACTTGGTCCACGTGAATGCCTTTAGTATCAATCACGTGTCTGAGAAACTGTACTTTTGGAATCTAAAATTTACACTTGGAAAATTTTGCGTACAACTCCTCCTTCTTAAGCAGCTCCAAAATCAATTTGAGATGCTCTTCCTTGTTCTTTGAATAAATTAGTATATCGTCGATAAAGACAATCACAAACTTATCCAAATAAGGTTTGCACACCCGATTCATGAGGTCCATAAATACCGCCGGTGCGTTTGTCAAACCAAAAGGCATTACTTGAAATTCATAATGCCCATAACGCGTCCTAAACGAATGTCCTCTTCGCGAACTCTCAACTGATGGTAACCTTATTGTAAGTCAATTTTCAAGTAGACACTCGACCCTTAAAGTTGATCGAATAAGTCATCAATTCTAGGAAGTGGATAACGGTTCTTCACCGTTAACTTGTTCAGTTCCCGATAATCGATACACATACGAAATGATCCGTCTTTCTTCTTGACAAACAAGACCGGGGATCCCCAGGGTGAAGAGCTGGGTCTTGTAAATCCCTTGTCGGATAGTTCTTGAAGTTGTTCTGCCAGTTCTTTCATTTCGGATGGTGCTAGCCGATAAGGCGCACGGCCGGCCGCACGTGCTACATGTGTAAAATGAGAAAAGAAAAAAGAAAAGAAACGCCCTCCCTCACCACTACCAAAACCAAATCCAATTTGGAACTCTACATGGGAGCAGTGTGGAAAACCCGGCAAGTCATTTCCTGAAAGACTTCAGGAAAGTCTCTGACAATCGGCACATCCTCAAGTCGTCATCCCCAACCGCTATGTCTTTGGCTTCCTTCGTGGTAATGTGTGCCAAAAAGACATCACATCCCTTTGACAAATACTCTTGTGCTTTAGTGCACGAAATGATATCCAGTCATGATTCTTCCCTTTGGTTGTTTCCATTGCCTTGAAAAATTAACATCTCCCTTCCGAAAGGAACTCGTACAATCTTCTCATCACAGATGATCACTCCATGATACTTTGTTAACCAATCCATTCCAATAATGACGTCAAAACTACCGAGTGGGACAGGGTTCATGAAGTTTAGAGTGCAACCACGAATTATGGTGTTAACTCTTATGATTTTCCCATCGGCTAATTCTACGTCATAATAACTTTCTAACGTAGTGGGGGTAATGTTAATCAAGGCACTAAAGATATTAGATACAAAGCTCCTATCCGCACCAGTATCAAACAAAATTATAGCAAAAAACTTGTTGAGGAGAAACGTACCCGTGATGACGTTAGAGTCCGGGCTAGCATCTCTTCCTCCCAAAGCATAAGCTTTTCCTTAAGCTACGCCATTCCCGTTGCCATTCCTACGGTTCTTCAGTTTTGGGAAATTCCTCTTCATATGCTCGGTGTTACCACATTCATAGCATGCCCTAGCCTTTTGATTCTTCTTGTTGTTGTTATTATTGTTGTTGTTGGTATTGACCCGACAATCAGTGGTATCATGACCATACCTCTTGCATTTTCCACACTTGGGTATACATTGTCTAGTGTGATAGTAATTGCACTTGGTACACAGAGGTAGGTCCCCAGTATAAACCTTCTTTTCACCAGGGCTAGCAGTGTACGCCCTAGCTACATTTTGCTTCTTGTAGGGTTGTTGATTGTTTCTTGATGAATCATCAGCCTGCCTTTTGTTGTCATTCTGCCTTTCTTCATAAGTGCATAGTTTCTGATCCATCAAGTCGTTGGCCAACTCGATAGCATCATCAAGAGTTTTGGGTCTTGCAGACATGACATTCCCATGAATGTTATCAGGAAGTCCACTGATGTACTTGTCAACCTTTTCGGTCTCATCAGCAAGAAATTTGGTGCACATCAAGACTAGTTCTTGGAAACGCTGAGTATAGGCTGCAACATCATTTCCCCTGACCCTAAGATTCCACAGTTCAATTTCAAGTTTCTTGATTTCACCTTTTGGACAATATTTGTCCGTCAACTTCTTCTTGAGAGTTCCCCAAGTCATGGCATAGGCAGCATCATGACCTAAGGTTCTCACATGACCATTCCACCAGGTTAGTGCAGCACCTAGCAGAGTGCAGGTAGCGAACTTCACTTGATTGTCAACGACACAACTGCTAATGTGGAATACTGATTCCATCATTTTGAGCCATTGAGACAAGCCAACAACGCCTTCAGTTCCCTTGAAGTTCAAGGGTTGACATTTCATGAAATCGGTGTAGGAACAGACACGTGCAGGTTGCACAGGCCTTCTGATTCCTTCAACCGAACTTTAGCTTCCGTCATCCTGAGTATGGGTAGAGTTTTTTTGGATTGCCCGATCGATCATAGCTTGAACGGATTCTGGAGTCATGGCATCGTTTGTTCCTTGTCTTGTTACAAGCATGATTCTACTAAATCACAAGAATACAATGCACGTGAGATACAACCACAATGTCGATACAAATGGATATGATGATAATAATTACACTACAACACAATGAAGAATGAATAAAATGAGATCAACCATAACATAATACATCAACATTTCATAACATAATGTCGAATCATACATGATTTGTTTGGATACAAAATGACCACTAATGATCTTAGTATAGAAAATGAAAATACGTCCTAGAGTCTATTAGCTGGGAGTTACCCATAAAGCTTAATAGACTATACAAGATAGCTAGAAATGAAAAGTACAACTAACAGCTACTACCGGCGTCCTCCACCGTATCAATCCGAGCTCTAGCCCTAGCACCTGGGTACGCATCATATGTCTGACTGTATCATCCTCAGCTCTCTGGCGCTGTCACTCCATACGACTCATGTGAGTCTCCAGTGTCTCAAGTCGCGCCAATAATGCCCTGTTCCGAGCCTCAGAACTAAGGTAAGCCTGGCGTACCTCATGCAACTCTGTCTTGTAAGCAGTCCTCTGGCCTCTCACTACATCAATCTCAAGTCTAATGTCTCTGCGGTCAGTCCGAGCGTCAAGAAGCTGTGTATAGAAATCCGCACTCTCTTGCCTGCGAACCTGTGCCTGGTAGCTGACCCTCAAGTTGACTTCCTTAATGGAAGTCATCATCCTATGCTCAGAAGCATGTAAAGCTCTAACATAACCATCATCCTCTGCTCTGTCAGCAGCTCTAGCAATAGTCTGGGCATCATGACCAGGACTACGAATCGAACCCTGACCTGCCTTAACAGTATCAACAAAATCATACTGACCTCTAGGTGCTCTAGCAGCAGCAGCAGAACTCTCTGCTACATCACACCCAGGTGGGGGAGCAGTAAGTACAAATCTCCTCCGAGGTGGCATGTCCTCCTCGGGGATATCATCTCTCATACGGATCATGGCTGCCCTATGACCTAATGGTGTCTGACCATAGGCAGGGTTGGTGGGTGGTAGTGGAAATGGAGGTGATCCAGCAGCAAATGCATCAATCAATGCCTGGGTAGAAGCGGCCATGGGTGTCTGAGGTCTGACAGATATCCTCGCTCCACGGTGTCTAGGTGGTGGTGGTGTGATAGCAGTCTCGTCCTCCTCGAACGGTTCAGTCTCATCAGAACCCTCAGAGGGCTCCTCCTCCTTAGTATCCTCATCCTCAGGCTCATGCTCCTCATTGAGATCTTCCTCGGGATCCTCATCATCATCCTCCTCGCCATCCTCAGGCTCATCTGGATAATCAATAGAATCCTCATCAGTATCCGCCTCCATCGAATCCGAGTCAGCAATGTATCCAGGTGACTCAGCAGTCGGTGAAACATCGTCAGCATAAGGCTGATCCTCGACCTGAATGTCATCATCTAATGGTGCATGGTACTCCGGGTGCTCTGGCTCCAGAACATATACTGGTACATGCTCCTCCAACTCTATGAGGTCAGGTACATAAGCAGGTTATAGTGGTAGTACCTGCCCTTATTGGGCAACCTCCTCATAGGGGTCCATCTCCGGAAGCTCGCTGACATTCACAAGTGGAATGCCCCATGATAGTCCATTCGAATCAGAGGATATGGACGTATAGGTGACTGCAGACGATGTGTTATCTGATGACATGGCTAATCTGTAACCATAATATAAACTTGTATAAGTATATTATATAAGACCAGCAGTAATATTTGTAATGTAATATTAACACGTATATAACCTATGTAAGCACTTAGTATAATTAACTAATGCTAAAATAATGCATGACATGTAAACATGTATATTAGATGCAATTAGATGCAACACTACCCGTTTGCATGTATGTTCCTTTGAAAAACTTTTGACTGGTGCAATGTTTGAAAAACGGTTATAGACCAAGTAAAAACATTTGACCTGGTTCTCTATAACCTTGGCTCTGATACCAATCTGTAATACCTCCAAAATGGGTCGCAGCGGAATATGATATTTCGGGGGTATTACTTCATAGATCAATAGCACAAGATATGTGAACGACCTCTAAAAGAATCGTTTGAAAATTAGTACATTGGATTTCATAAATGGTTTGTTACAAAAGCCTATAGGCTTAAACTGTTCAACTTGAAAAGTAAAGATTTCACAACATAACAATATCCCAAAATGTAATACACCCAAATCTTTGTAGTGATATGACTTCAAAAGACGACCATCTAATGTACCCATGACTTGCACCTTATTGACTTGAGAAAACATGTTTAAACTGTCAACAATAATATTGGTGAATTTATAAGTTTATAAATTAAATGAAGCGGATGGTAAGATTTCCCTGTAATAAAGTAACGGATACAATATCACAAAAATGTATTACGATATGCGCTAACCTCATGACACCGAAGCTAAACAATGTATGTATATCAAATACATGTAAATGATGAAGCCCAATGTAGATGTTCAACCCGTAACATCTATGAGTCCGAAATGGTATGCGTTCGTCGTTCCCGACCAATCGGTAAACTAGCAAGCGCTACTTGCCCGAACGGGGATGTTAATTCCCAAATATATCTATTCATAACATCCGCGCTCACATAATGCAATTAACAATTACATATATGCAATTAACACTTCATGATGATGGACATAGTGGGTTATAGCTACTTAGACAAACTCGTAATATTTGAATTTAAATGTACTTGCATCCATTTTGTAAAACAACATGATCTCATCCCCGAGATTTGATAAATGATTGAAAAGTGTGAGAAGGGGGACTATAAACTCACCTTAATGATAAAATGAGGTAGCAATGAATATGAAGCGAGCAAGGTAAATGGTGCACGCGAAAATAATGCAAACTCTATCCACTACCAAAACAGATAATACGCATATTACTAATCATGTAATACTACAATGTATGCAATCTTTCCTTAGTATTCTGCTTAAGTTGCGAAAATATTACTTGTTTAAAATGTGATTATCCATGAAAATTGGCCAAACCTATCAGGTCATAATTTCTTACCCTTAAACATGTAGATTACGATAGCGAACATTTTAAAAACTAGGTCGTAAGTACTCCTCTAGTTAAACAAGTCAAAACTTGGTTTGGACAAAGTCGTGACAAAACGAATCTAAAAGTATTAATACTTAAGTTTTTATTTATAAAGTTTTGGAACAAACATAGAGTTTTACAATCAATTTCTAGATTCGTTGCATAATGAATTTACAAACCAAAAGTGGATTTGAAAACTAGGTCAGGTCGTCTATAACTTTTGCCATTTAAGTTTTGTCCAACGGCGTCGTTTAAAGGGTCAAAAACGTGTCTAATCATGGGGGTGTCGCAACTGGGTTTAAGCAGAAAACAATATTTTGGCCAAGTGTTTTATAAGTGATTTTTGACAGATTTTGATCGTAGATTGTGAACACGTCACTCAGTATTATGACAAGGCAAAAACATATTTGAAAACTAGGCCAACTTTACTACCATTTGCCCTTTATGAGTTTAAGTCTTGTTGTGGCTAAAATAGTTAAAAACGAGGCCAAAGGTGACGGTGTCGCGACCTGAATTGCCAACAATTTTAACTGTTGGAACAACACTAACTTACGACTCAGTTTGCGAGTTCGTTACTCAATATCATGACAAACTAAAAATACCTATGTAAACTTGGCTAGGTCTACTACAATTCACCTTTTATAAGTTTAGTGGGCCGAGGTCGTTATCATGGTCAAAAACGAGGCCAAAGTAGGGGTGTGCGGCCTATTCTGCCAACAGTCAACTGTTGGTACGCATGACAACAGTACTAACTTTAGGCTCAATTTGCACGCTCGTTACTTGACCATTTTCGATGATTCCACTTGCTAAATGAAGCTCATTAGGTAGACTATAAAACGCCCCTATGTGCTGACCTTATCTCCAAGTTTAAGTGGGTCGAAGCAAGGCCTAAAGTCAACCCGACAGGACAGTTTTTATACATAAAATAATGAATTTTGAAAGTCCGTTTCCCGCTTCGTTATAAGGTGTTAGGGGTTCAAATTTCGCGTGAACACTACTCCTATACTATGTTAACGAGTGATAAATTCAGAATTTTCATTGGTCAAGTTTGTATACGGGTTTCTCAATGAACCTGTATACATCAGTAAACACGCTACATCTTATGTATATGGTTTTCATCATGCCTTTTCTATTTAGGTTTTTCTCAAGCACAAGTAATCTAAGCAACAAGAATGCATTTAAATGAATGACATAAATCATGAACATAGAACTCACAATGCACGGTTGTGTGAAAGGTTTAAACCAAACGAAAACCCTACTTTCTGCCTTCAATATCCTACGACACAACTCACTTCCCAATTCCTAGGCTTAACCGCAATTTATACCCACTCCTTGCCTTACACTTGAACACTAAAATCTCACTTTTTGCTTGCTTGCTTGTCGACTAAAAGAGAGAACCAGAAGGGACGAATTTGGATTAGGGTTTTTAGGGTTTTTGTTATTCTATGTCTGATGAAGGCACAAGGGTGCGGGTTGTTGTGTTTGCTGGGAACAACAAGGCCTTGTGAGGAATAAAACTTGCAGAGTTTGGAAGTGATTTTGTTTGTGAAAACAAGAATGATGGGTGCCATATTTATACACTCATGTGAGGAGGGTTTACTAGTCAAATCTGGGCATCACATGTTTATGTAAATGAATTTGTGGTAAGGCATCTTGTTACAGGGAATTAAAGGTGAAAACTGTTTATAGATTGAAGAGATTATAGGACGTTGGAAATGTTTATATTCGTTGGAGTATGGAGTAGTGGGGAGGAAGGGTTTAACCGGTGGTTTAAGGAGAGAAAAGAGGACTTTGAAAGATTTTGTGTATATCTTCTTTATTTGAAAGCATGTGCAGATTTAGGGAGGGTATTTTCGGCCCATGGATAGTTTATAAGTGTGTACAAGTTTTATCTTAAGGGTACTAGTGTTTTAGTTTTCTATAGTTCATGACATTTCACTTTGGCATGATTTTTGGATTAGTTCTCCTTTGATCGAATTTTAATGAATATGAATGTATGGTGTATATTATTCGAGTGAACAATAGGAGAGGAAAGGCAAGAATCTTGGTCCAAGCATGGAGTCGTGTGAGGCCTTAATGAATTTAGTTGACATTTTAAGCTAAACGTTGAACCTTTAGTCTACGCGATTTACTCTACGCGGTTTAAATGAAAAACTACATGAAATAAGCTTAAAAATGAATTCATAAAATAGCCGAAGTTGTTAACACGACATGAAAATGTAGAAATGTTACATGCTCTTCTACATACTTGTTTACATACTTGATTTCATAACTCATTTATATACTCGGATACATGAACGTTTATAAACTCATTTACATGATTGATTACAAACTCGTTTACATAAACGTTTACAAACTCATTTACATGATTGACTACAAACTCGTTTACATACTCACTTTACTTATGGAGGCAACAACTTTACTTTGATTCAAATGATTACGGATTAGCTTAGGTTGCATGAACTGTTAATTACTTGGAGGGTAAGCGCGAGTGATATAAAATCGATCTATTGGGGATTGACACCCCCTGTTCGGGTGACTAGCTCTCACTAGTTCGAGATCGAACTAACGAACATTATACCATGTCGGATCACGACTGGCTTAGAGCCTCATGGCCAGCATGACATACACATGAACTTTTACCGTGCCTTGAATAAAGTGGCATACTGATACGTCTACGTCGCAGTTTCATGAACTTAGGGGAATAATCGTAATCACTCTTTATGTTGCATCTAGGCAATACATACTTGAAATATTTTGGAATATTGTGCTCATTTCATACTTACATTTGCGGTCCAACATTCATACTTACATTTTGATGACTATTATAAGGATTGAAAGGGTCATGTACACTTTACAAATCAATGATTTCAACATTTTAACAAACACTTTCTGTATGGTTTGTGTCTATACATTTTTTTTGGAAAACCTATATATGTAAGTTTATGCGTTGCAAGTTTTGTATGGGCGATACTTGTAATACAGTAAGCTTATATATATAGTTTTAGGTTTTACATATTTATCCATTTAAATCTGTGAACTCAACAACTTTATGTTGACACTTTTAAGCATGTTTTTCTCATGTGATATAGATACTTGGCTTACTTGAGGTGCATTGGAGTCTAAACTTTACAAGATTACTTTTCAAATGACACATTTAGATGTCGTTCTCTCATGACTTGTGCAATGGTATTATGAAGTAACGCTCCCGGACATACTTTCCGCTGCGACCCAATTTGGGGGTGTTACAGTTGTGGTCATAAGTTATGTATAAGCTGTGGTCATAAGTGTATAAATTGTTTATGCGTTGTGGTCATAAGTGCTGATTTCGTAAGTGCTATAAGGTGTGTTTTATTTGGTTGTGATGATATTTTAAGTATGTTGTTTTGCTGCACATAATGGAATGACGATTGAGTGCGAGACTGACTTAGCTTAACAACTTCTATATTCGCAGCCGAGACATGAATTAATTTGAGCCAAATTTATCAGGATGTCTTTTAAATTCTGAGAATGAGAATGAAATTATTTAACAACCCAAAACGTAAGTGTTTTTCCTTATACAACGCCATACGCACGATATTTGTATAAAAAGGTAATATTCTTTATTCATTCTAAAGATCAAGGTTCGATATGTGTGTCGTGGTATCTTTCCAATTTGTCTGTGTAAGTTGTGTATAAGCCGTCATCATAAGTGTATAAACTGTTTATGAGTTGTGGTCATAAGCTGTGTATAAACTGCGTATGAGCGGTGGTCATAAGAGCTGATTTCATACGAATGTTTTGGTTTATTTTCCCCGAATATCACTATTATACAAAACATGTGAGTTCTTTCGTAGCTTTAGATTATGTTTTTTATAATGGTTTTTTTATTTTTTTCAACGTTTGGGTAATTATAGGTCCAAGCGTCAATGATATATAGGATTTAGAGAGCTCATCATTGCTATGCATAGAGGCGTAGCCAAGATTTCACTTATGGGTAGGCCGCGATGTACCATAAAACAATAATACAATCGGTCATCATCGATATAACATAGGTGGTAACTAAAATAGCAAATAAATGTAATGTAAATAACCAAAGTTATGCTAAAAACAACACCATGATCAACGATGAATATTATAATATGATGACTATTTATTTTAGTTGGGCCAAATCGTTTTAATTTGTTATGGGCTAATATAAATAGGTATACAATATATATTATTACAAATATTTGTGGGTTGGCCATGGCCCACCAAGGCACCCATACGCTACGTCAATGGCTATGCAGGCATTTTCGTTTTTTTTATGGTGATATTAACATTCTTACTAAAAATCTGATAGTGTTCCTTTTCATGTTAACAACTCTCTTTGGCACAAGCATGACATGAATTGAACTTTAATTTACTGACAAGTGAATTCGTCGAGCGTACAAGTCGAAGACTTTCAAACTGGAGTTGAGTTTTTCTGCAAAAATCCTAATGCAGGCGATTACACAAGCTTTAAGAGGTCAGAAAAATTCTCAAGAAGCGTTGAGGTGCTCGATATAATCTTAAGATTCGTTGCGTATTGCTTTAACATTATTTCGAGCATCCTCAACGCTTCATGAGAATTTTTAGATTCGTGACCTCTAATAGATTTGTATTGGATTGCAAAAAGTCGCACAATATACACAATAGTTGTATTGAGCCAAAACACCACAAAATAAAGATTTTAAGTCACTGGTAATGTGTGATTTCTTTTTAGTTGTATAACTTCTTGTAATGCTTTCACAAGCTCTGAGCTTCTGTACCTACAAACTTTATTTGTTTTTTCTTACCGAAAGTTAGTATATTATAGTTATTAAAATATTTTAGAACAAATACACGCTATTTCAAATTACTATATATCAGTTTAAAAGAAACTTCTTAAAAACTACCATCAAAGTTAGGGAGAAATAACCCAGTCAAGAAGTTTCAAATAAGTTGTAAACTTGTTAATATCAAATATATCAATTTATGTGTAATACTTAACATGTACTTAAATAGAACCTACTTGGGTCTAGAGCATCCTGACTCCAAAGTGCTAACTTTGAGTATAGCTTATTCCTCAAGGACCTTTTTTAGTAAAATATTTTGCTCGACTGTTATAAAAAACAGGTAAATGGATGTGGTTTTTTCTGTTCAGGTTACTTGAGAAAGGCGAGACTTTTTGACTCAATTATACGCGGCCTCATTATGTTAATCCCGGGATCGTTTTCGACACTTCCCTGATCACCGTTAAATGTACACACCTAGCGAAGTTTGAACCCTTGACCTTGACCTGTTGAAACCCCAAAATCAATCGAAAAGGTTTAAAAAAATTTAAGAAAAGATTTAACATAGAATTTTATAGGCTATAGCATAAAAAGCTTTTCAAAAAACTTTTGATAATAGTAAAAAACTTTAGAAAAACTCAATTCGAAAATGCTCAAGTAGAGCTAAACTGTCCAACATAAAAAGAATCTGGTTTAAACACAAATAGTTGAGAACTTGAAACTAACTAATTTAGTCTAATATTAGTTCATTGAAAAATATCGATAACCAATTACTAACACCATAGAATTATAGATTAATCACTAAAAGAACAGGCAAAAAGATTGCATAACTTTGTTTGGAATTCTGTTTATAATCGTTTTTGTTATGTGTCATTTCTCATTCCTCCCATAAACAAATACGATCAACAATCGCCGTAGATCAATGGAAAAACATTTACAGATCACACAACGACGACAACGACCCATGTGTGGAGAACATCTACCTTAAAAAGAAGAAGAAAGTCGTTGTTTTCTTGCTCTTTTCAACTCCCACATTGTCAAACAAAACTGGCATTCAAATGGTCAATTACAATCCATAAGACGCTGATAGTGCAGATGACTTATCTGGAGTGACAGCTGGCTTGTTTGCTAACCGGCGCTTGTAGCGCTTGAGGACGGATGCCAAGTTCTCTTTTCCTTTTGGGAACGCCACATCACCTGCTGCAGTGCCTGTTCGACCTTTTCTGCACGAGATAGCAATTTCCACATCTTTGACCATGTCCAAGAGAGTGGCTGCTGTTGTACATTTCCCTTTGCTTTGTTTTGCTGGTGGTGGCAGACTGGTGATTGATTTAGGCGGAGAAGCCTTTTGCTGTTGGTAAGATGTTGGAAGTTGAAGGCAAAAACACGGGCTCATAGATGCACGTGGCTTAGAAAATGCTAGCTCGATTATCCCCTATCACATGTTAATTACAAAATTAACCACAATATTATGTTACATTAATTACAAAATTAGTATTACCTGAAGACGATTAAGAACATAAGTGTATTTTCCCCAAAGCTCGGGTCGGCTTTCCATGAGCGAAAGCTCAAGAACCCGATGTATACACCACACACCAAAGCTAGTTATTAGATCAGCCCTCCATACACAACCTTCCCCACAGTTAGGAATCGATGTCACCAAATCAATTTTCATTCCTGAGTCACTTGCATGATTCGCCCCGTTCATCTCATTGCTCTCAACTTCATAAAGAAACCGCTCCCTAGCAGCTACACGGTCCACAAGGTCCTCGTCAAGACCACTGTTTTGCTGAAACAACCAATCAGACCCTTCAAGTTTCAAAAGCTTTACAATACAAAGCCTTAAAGATTTTAGAAGATTTGCTTCTAAATCTACCCCAGATCCGGTTTCTTGAGTGTTTAAACTTAGCCTACTAGTATTCATCTTTTCGGCTACACCATACTGGTCGAAAGGCTGTCTAGACCACATGGACCATGTGTCAGACCCTGAACTTAACTGGTATGGACTAACATAGCCCGAAGGAGTACCAGATCTATATGACGGGCTTGAATACATCGAAAGCCCATTCATTTTCTGACCCAAATTTCCTTCCCGATAAGCAAGTGCCAGCCCGGAAATATCGGGCATACTGTTATACTTCTTCTCATTAACAGTACTATTCAAACTTTCAGCAGAATGATTATAGTAAGATCTGTCCGGTTGCATTGAGGTGTTTCTAGACACCACGGGATCCGGAAACCCAGGTGGCTTAGCCGGGCTCATACCGTTTGGCAGGCCTTTCGTCAAAGAATATGGAGGTTTGTAGTTTGACGAACCAATTGACGGAGACATAGGAGCTGCCAACGGTTCCATTTGATTGGTATAAGACTTCATCTGATACCCATGTACCGTAGCTGGTTGATCATCGTACCCGCCACGAGATTGGGGGATTCTTAGACCGTTGGAAGATGACTGAAGACGCAAGCTATGGTAGCGTTTCTCACTAGCGTCAACTGCGTTAAGATTCGACCGCTGCACATATGCGTCTAGTAGTTGCGTTTGTTTAGACAACGGGCTCCGGTGTAGCCCATAAGAAGACTCGATACTAGTATGCACACTTTGGTTATCCACATTCAGCAACGATTTGGGGTTTGACGACGCTTTGGGGTTTACTTTAGAATCTATCCCGAGTAACTTGTCAAGTTTCCTTAACCTAGCTTCCTGTGTTGGTTCTCCGTGGAAATCAAACAGTTGTCCCCAAAATTCGTCAAGAACAGCAGCTAATTGGCGCCTTGCAGCACGGCCTAATCCTCCTAACTTTGACAAACTCCCAGTCCCACTCCCTATATCATCGTTTTTTAAACTCCTAAATGAACTCGGCCCATCTTCCGACACTATCTTGTGGTCTTTCTCTTTCACAACCTGTATATTCCCATCTATCGTCTTTTCAACTGACTCAGACTCAACCTTCTTCACATCTTCGACAGCTGGCGCTGTCGTTGTTGGTTCCTCTGCTGGAGATGAAAGTATGGAAACAGACAAGTTTTCTTCGATGGTAGTCAAACGAGCCCCTTTCTCGGGTTCCATAACTTCCTCAGAAAACTTCAAACTTGGTGAATCCGAATGGGTCTCCAGCGTTGTTTCTTGATATTGTCTGGATTCAAGCGCTGCTTCTTGATATTGTTTGGATTCTTCAATTTGATCGTATTCACCAGATGACTCCAGTACACCTGAGCTAAAACTTGCAGATTTTAAAGGGGTTACAACGAGCCAAAGCATCAGAAAGAACGAAATACACGCGGTCATAACTAGTATCGAATAAGGGCTGCCACCACTGCCTATATTCCATCTGATATTACTTGCCCAATCGCTGTTCCCAAACACCAATTCAACTATGAATATAATAGATAGACCGAGCATTCCAATAAATGTGATCAGCACTGAATACTCTACAAACCGGGAAACCTTGTGTACGCCCATTACTGATTTTGATGTTGCAACCCGAAAAAGGGGGATCACAGATGACGGAAGCAAAAGGGCAATCAGAACCTGAGTAAAGATCAGCAGTTGATATGTACCCTCGGCACCAGAATGCCATGAACATAAGAGGGCAGGGACTACGGCAATAAATCTGATTGCTGAGTGATGAAACCAGCCTGGGATATCGATTTTGAAGAAATTAAGAAGGATTGGTTGACCACTGAATTTCCAGGTCAATGCTGTCGTATGATTCGAAAGCAACAGAATCAGTATCAGAGCGAAGGGGCCCACTAGACTCCTAAACACCTGCAAGAAAAGTGTTAGTTTGCATCAGAACGTGATTACTAAATAGGTTATTTTTGGAATGTTTTATAACATCAAACCTGATCCATTAAAGACAATGCATCTTGAAAAGTAAGCAAATCAAGCCCGGTACTAAAGAAAACATTTGCTGCTGAGTTCATTAGAACATAATTCACAACAAAAATGCCACTGAAAACACCGCAAATAGCGAAAAGATGATCAAGGCATAAGGCTTCCTTTGTAACTTGTTCGGGTCTCTGGTTTTGCTGATGAGAACAAGCAAAAGTAGATCAATATCCTAAACTCCTAAAGATAAGTTATATTTCACATGATAACGCAGAAACTTGCAAATTCAATGAGATACCTGCACAAGAGATGAATGGAGATAAAAATTATGAGGCATAATGCTTGCACCAAGAAGACTGATCAACGCGAACACGCTTTCGCTACTGAACTTTGTTAGCATATTACCACCCATGGAAAGTGATGTATCTGGTTGATTCATAAGCACACCAAAGAGATAAGACAGCAAAACAACGCTTGCCAAACGTACACATACGAACTTTGCTTTGTCGGTCTCCTAAATAACAAATACCGACGCCAAATCAGTTTTGGTTTAATTTATATAAAAAATCAAAGAAAATAGAGATTGGTCTTACCAACAAATTGGAGAAAAATGGAAACAGGAAACGCATTCGAGAAGAGGCCAGAAGACACAAGTGAACAAGCCCATGCCGAACATCAGGTTAAGCCCATGTGCAATGCCTAAAATCTATCAAAATAGATGCATTTATAAGTTCCAAGAATAATGGCAGAACGTTGAAAAGAAAACATATAATTATCGAGTGGAGGGTACCATAGAAAGATCCAATGCAATCATGGATGATTCGGCTTGGATCCCTAAGAAGATACATGTGACTGTGCCATACTCTGAACTGCATATCTACAAAAGTACAAAGAAAGTAAACAACTTTATCAGAACTAACCCGCAATCCAAAAAGTTATATTGTGTGATTAGTAACAAATTTAGAAAAAGATCATGTAATTAGTAATACCTGAGCAAGATCTTTTCCAGTGACCACAGCGATAGAAGCTGATAGATATTGACAGAGAACAGCAGCCAAACTAAAAAGAAACATCAGTAAGATCAAATCATAGCCAAAATGGGCCCCACCTTCGACTGCTGCAACCCACTTTCCTGGATCAACATACGTGATTGCAATGAAAAGCACTGGTAAAACAGCCGGGAACATTCTGTGTGTGACGCTTGATTGGGGTTTAGAGATTAAGCCCTCGGTCTCCATTCTCAGAAACTTTACTAGCAAAGTAAATAGCTTTTCCCAATCGCCTGATGATCAATCAATCAATAGGCAATCCTACTGGATAAACGGATCGCTATTTGGTGACAGCTTATGAAATGGAAATATTTATGTATCTAACAACACCTAACTCGAAGCAACGAAAATGAATCATCAAAAATCCATAGCAAAAAGCTTTGCCACGATAGTATCAATCACATGAAAACTGCTGTCCTAGAGTGATTTTGACACTAGCTGTCACTATCAATACCACCTTCTTTATAACTTTGAATTATATACATTTCACCTTCCCACGAGCATAATGTGATATGCCTAACTGATCAAGCCGATAACCTGATTCACAAAAACATAAACATTTTATCAGGGAATAATCCATCCTACACAAACTAGAAAACTTCAGAAAAAACACGTAATTTCATACTTGAACAAAAGGATTCATATCCGATAATAAACTAAGATAAAAATCCGCACAACTTGAACCTAAAGATTTTGTAGATATGTCTAAATAAAGACAAGTAACAGTGAAGGAGCCTATGAGAAGAAGTGATTAATTTTTTCAACTAGTAGACTTGGAGTAAAAGACTAGGCTTTTAGGGCACGAGAATATAGAATTCAGTGCTTTTAATTATATATTATATATTTATATATATATATATATATATATATATATTATGAATGAGTTAAAACTATGTGTCAAACTAGTTGCTACAGTGACCGGCCCATTGGGCTTCCACTTTGGACCGGCCCATTTGACAATTTTTTTATTTTTTTTTAACTTGGCAACTTTAAAAAAAATTGCTCGGCACAAAATTATAAAAGTACTTATTTATTCAGATCAAAAAAATATCTGCGACATGAGACCAAACACATAATCCCATAAAAAACAAACTATTAAACATGAGACCGAAAAAATAAACCCGGCCTACACAAATTAATATAAAAAAAACTGCTCGGCACAAAATAGGAAAAAACAAAAGTACTGATTTATTCAGATCAAAAAATACCCACGACATGACGCCTAACACATAAACCCATATAAAAAACAAACTATTAAACATGAGACCGGAAAAATAAATCCGCACAAAATAAATAAAAAATAAAAAAACTTAACGCCTCGCATCAATTAATGTCACGCATCAACGCGCAAACAATCATGCTTAACACATATTTACCCAAATCTCATAAAATTATATTAAAAAAAACAAATAGCCAAAAAAAATAAATATTTAAACATGAAGCCCAACAAATAAGCCCATATAAGAAAAAAAACAAAGTATTAAACACGAGACCGAAAAATTAAACCAGCAAAAAAAAATTAACGCCCCGCAGCATCGCGCGGGCAATTACACTTGTTGCATGACTATATTTAGTGTAGTTTATTTATATTTTGAGTATTGCGATTGGTTTCATATTTATTTTTAAGGTAAAAGTCATAAAATATCCTACAAACTTTCAAAATCGTTTCGACTTGACCAATGAACTAATTTTCGTCTCGACTAGACCAACGAACTTTCAAATATTATTCTGATATCACCCATGTCATAATTTTTTACCGACACCGTGGCAGTTATCTTCCACGCTGACACCGGTTTTTTTTAATTAATTAAACACAAGTAAATGTCAGATTGGATTTCCGTCAAATAAGTCAATGCTACGTCCACACCCCTTTATATTCTTTTTATTCTTCAGTTTTCTTATAAAACTGAATACACCCAACTTTCAGTTCCTCCTTAAACCTGAACAACCCATGCTCGATATCAATTTCTTAAAAACACTGGAACCCCACAATCCTCCATAAAATTTTCCACTCAATATCCTTAGTCACTTTTATATACCAGAAACCCTTTTTATTTATTTAGTTACTAAAAAACTGAACAACCCTTTTTCAACCCATATCAGTTTCTTAAAAAACTGGGTTTTTTCGTGAGCAAATGTGGGGTGTGGTTGTGATATGAGTTTTGTTGTGACTTGAAGGATGACGTGTTTATGTGACGAGTTTGTGATGGGTTTTGTTTGACTCTCGAGTTGGTCCGAGATTAGTGGGTATGCGAGCTTTTGAGTTTGGTTGAGTTTTGTTTGACTCTTGTGTTGGTCCGAGATTAGTCGGTATGTTTTTTTTAGAACGGAGATTTATTGAAGACTAGCAAGAAGCTAGAAACTATTACAAATTAAGGAAGTTTGGGTTTTGGATCCAAGTATCCCAAACAAGCTTGGATTTACAACGACTAGAAATCCATAAAAAAGACATTTGAACTATATCATCGAATATAAGATCTCTTCTTGGCTGACGAGAACCAAACAAGCATTGATTTCTATGACGCCAAATAATCCACCACGACACGTAGCAAGTTCCTTCCAAAATCTCCTTCATGAGCTTGGATAAACGAGTGTTTGAAAGCCAATTGAGCCAATCGATATATGAGTTGAGAGAAGGAACTTCAAGCTCCCACCACCTACAAATTAGACGCAAGACCTGCCTAGCCAAAGAGCATGATAAAAATAAATGGGAAGAGGATTCAACTACATCATTGCATAGGGGACAAAGGATCGAGGGAATTTCTAAACCACGTGAGGAGAGATTCAACCTAGTAGGCAGTCTATCCAAACAAATCTTCCAAGCTAGAACATTCACCTTGATAGGAATCAACTTTACCCATCTAGTGGGAGTGTTTGACTTAGGCAAAAGAGCATCATCAATAAGGCAACGAACCGATCTAACCGGGAATTCACCCGAGCCATCAAGCGACCAAAACCAACGATCAGACATATTAGGACGAGAAATATCTGATATCATAAAGCATAAACCATTATATTGCTCCTCTTCTAACCCTCCCCTTGGAGAACGACGAAAAGAAAAGTCATAAGAAGATTGCCTCAACTTTTCAGCCACTGTAATATCCTTCCTTGATTCCAAAGCAAAAAGTCTTGGAAAAAAGAAATTTTAAAGAAACCTCTCCAAGCCAAATATCATCCCAAAAAAGAGAATTTTCGCCATTTCCAACTTTTCTTCTAATAAAAGATAAAAGGTCAATACCTTTACGGTTAAGAGAGATGAAATCACGAACCAAGTCTGTCCAAGGAGAAGCTCTCTTTAGAGAAGAATGATTATCAGTAACTCCTCTAACGCCATGGATAGCTTTTATAAGCCTATACCAAAAAGATGCATCTTGGGTGATAAAACGCCAAACCCATTTGAAAAGAAGGCCACGATTAATAGCATAAAAACTAGATACACCTAGGCCTCCATTTTTCTTAGAAGATAAAAAAAATTCCTATCCAACCCAAGCAATTTTCTTCTCAGAAGAATCTATACCATTAAAGAAATCCCTTCTGATAGATTCCATACGGTTTAAAATTCCAATAGGAGCTTTGTATAAGGACATGTGATAAAGAGGAGTAGCAGTAAGAACCGATTTGATTAACGTAAGCCGACCTCCAATAAAAAGAGTTTTAAGCTTCAATTTTGAAAGACGAGAAGAAATTTTATCAATAACTTCGTTCCATGAATTGATTCTAGACATAGCAGCTCCAACTTTTACTCCAAGATAGTTAAAAAGAGAAGAGAACGTGGCACAACCAATGATAGATGCAGCATTGGTAACATCCTCCTTACAAACACCAATCCCTATTAACTTACTTTTATGAATGTTAATTTTAAGACCGGAAGCCAAAAAGAAACATTTCAAGACGTGCACAATGGTGTTGATGTTAGAAATGTCCCATTTACCAACAAAAACCGCATCATCCGCATAAAATAAATGAGAGATCGTAAGAGAGTTGTTGATAGAAATACCTTTGAATAAACCGGCTTCCATTACTCGTTGGAAAGAAAGATGCAAACTTTCCATAACCAAAATAAAGAGAAACGGGGAGAGAGGATCACCTTGTTTTAGACATTTGTGAAATTAAAATTCAGGAGTTGGACTACCATTTATAAGGACCGATCCTTTGGCCGAATTGAGACAACCAGAAATCCAAGAACGCCATTTTTTCCCAAAACCAAACGACTTAAGCACATCATCAAGGTAATCCCATTGAATGGAATCAAAAGCCTTTTCAAATTCAACTTTGAAAATCATGGCATTTACCTTCTTAAGTTTACACCAAGCAAGCAGCTCATTAAGTATAAAAGGGCCATCAAGGATTTGACGATTAGAAATGAAGGTCGTCTGAACATCACTAATGAGAATCGGCATAACTGAGCACAAAGCGGTTTTAGCCATTTTAATCTTTGCAACACTTTTATATATGCTTCGTGAGGACTTATAGGACGAAAATCGTAATAACTTTAAGCATCATGGAATTTAGGACATTTAAGTAATAAAAGTAGAGTTACAACCCCGGGTGGACACTTACAGGAGTCAAGGAATCTCAGAGAGCTGCACAATGTCTTGATCCAAAATATTCCAATATTTCCGATAGAATTTAAAAGTGAAACCATCAGGACCCGGAGACTTGTTTGTACCACAATCCCAAACTGCCTTTTTGATCTCATCATAGGAAGTGGAACATTCTAACTCCTCAACTTGCTTTAAATTTAACCGATTGGGAACTAGAAATCAATCTTTACACAAGAGGAAGAAGAATCCGAGAATAAGCTGGAAAAGTGATTATATAATTCATATTTAACCTTGTTTGGGTCTGTAATCCAATCACCATCATGAAGAATCCCGCGTATGGCAATGACTCGCTCAAATTCACCCCTTAAATTCTATCTATATATAATATAAATACAACAAAGGATCAGGATCCGCGAGACCAATAAAACCGGAAGCAGTATAGGGTGTCTCCGGGTCGTTATGTCCCAACGAGGCTGAAATGGAAAATCGAGAAACGATTGATGATTTGTGTATGAATGTCACAGGGAATGATTGGGCACTAAAACTGATAAAAATAAGCAAAAGCACATAAAAATAGCAAAGAGAATAAGCTGGAACAAGAATCAAAACTAGGAATGACAAAAACACTTTAAAACTTTAAACTAAGACACAAATAAGCTCAAATAAACTTAAGACAAGTTAAATAAGCTAAACTAACTCTAAATAAGCAAATACAAAAAGCAATTAAGCTAAATTAAACAAGATAAACACAACAGTACTAACAGTTTTAACTACCAGTACTAACTTAGAGTTAGTACTGTTAGGCTTAAGTTAGTACTGCTAGGCTTATAAAACACAAAGAAGCAAGAAATAAGCAAATAAGCTAAAACAGATAATTAACTATCCCTAATAAGCACTTAGTAAAAGGAATAAGCAACTAGAATAAACTAAAATGATAAATAAGCTAAAAAGCTACAAACTGATGCATTATTGAAAATACTTTGAAAAGGAAAATAAGCTTAAATAAGCTTACTCCTAAAAACAGTAAAGGAAAATGGTTTAATCTATTCTAAAAAGCTAAGGAAATCTTAAACAAGCTGAAATAATAAGCTGATAAGCTAAAATGAACTACCAGTACTAACAGTTTTAACTGACAGTACTAACTTGGAGTTAGTACTGCTAGTGTTGAGTTAGTACTGCTACCTTTGAAATCCAAGAAAATGAACTAGCAGTACTAACATGAGTTGGTACTGGTAGCTTTAAGTTAATGCTGTTTCAAAAGTGAATTAGCAGCACTAACTATAGGTTAGTACTGCTAGTTGAAAATACTCTTGAAAGTTTTCAAGAATCATTTTTCTTTTTATATTAATTAAAAACAGATTATCAAGTAATAAATTAAAACACTTATAAGCAATTTTAATTAAGAATAAGCACTTAAATAAGCTGAAATGGCCTAGCAGTGTTAACTCAAAACTAACAGTGTTAACAAATGAACTAACAGTACTAAGCAAAATAAGCACTAAACAGACTGATAAAGCACAAATAAGCAGTTCTACAATCAATAAGAAAAACAAGAAAAAGAGAAACTTACAACACCCTTGCTCAAAACAGGGTCAAACTAAGAATCTACAAGCTCTAGCTTGTATAAAACAAGCTAGTGAGAGTCCATAAGCCCATCCAGAACTGGCTTATCATCCAAAAAATAAGCTGTGGTATATTTGAGTGTAATTTTTGTGGTTTTCTCTTAACTACTTAACTTTTTAAACTTACTTAATTAAAGCAGCTTATAAGTAAGCTGTGGTGAGAGCTTTTTGAACACAAAACAAACTGATTAAGAAACTTAACACTGGTATTGTAAATTGATTTAAAAACTCAAATTTGCATTAAGACTTGAAAGTGTTACAAAGCTGAAAGTAAAAGCTGTAAATGACTTGGAAATTTAAGCTAAGATTAAAAACTGAAAATTAATTAAAAACTAGATTCTAAGATGCCTCAAAGGCTTACAAAAGGCTCTATTTATAGCCGAAGTCTTGGACTTGCAGCTTGTGCTTCTTTTGGAGAGCAAAACGAAGTGTGCTTGTTGTGTGAGGTA
>BQNB010000030.1:158240-251096 GCA_026074375.1 Tanacetum coccineum | reverse complement strand
GATACTTATAAAGAATCATGAAACTTAATTTATAATGGCTAGTTTTGGTATTAATTTTTTTCTAAGTGACTACGGAGTTGAACGGGTATCACTTATTTGAGATTGAAGTGGCATTTCACGAAAGCGTGTTCTTATTTTATCTTGAAGTCGGGGTTGGTTGGATGCATGACTTTTAATGATAACTTGCTCGTGCTTAAGATTTAAGTTGAAGACTTGGTTTATCTAGTTTCAAATATCCTACATAAAAGGTGGTAAAGATAGTCAGAGAGAGTTAATGGGTAGAGATTTGATCAGCACTTGATTCTCACGAGATACATTTGAGCTAATTTTATTCTTCTCACAAGATTTCAAGTATATGTGCGTATAATGTTTTGCTGATTCTGATGTATCAAAACTAGCAAGGGGGAAGGAGACATACATCTGAACGCACAATGAGTACACGTGACGAACTTCATGTCTTTTTCTTAATTTAAGTCATTCCAGGAAGACTAATGTCATAACCGCAGAGAAAATCCGTGTTTTAACTGGTGGCTTTTGGTGTACCATTCCAATTACATGGGGGAAGAGATGTAAGAAACAGTTTCTGATGATAAAAGAGGTACATAATGGTATGGTGATTCCTCTAGATAGTCAGTATCCTGCAAGAAGAAATGAGTTCATCTGGGACTTAGTTGACTTTGGTGTTATCATTTCGACTACTTGGAGGGTTTAATTGTCAACATCCGAGACTTAGCTAACCTTGGGTGTTACAAGAAATATCATCATTATCCTGAAGGAAGGAATGCGCACGTCCGGGACTTAATTGACTTTGATGCTACGATTTCGACTTCATGAATGGGATAGAGTGTGTACTTTGGGTTTTTGAGCTTCATATAATGAGACTGGTAGCATCTCTTCAACTATATGGAGGAAGAGATCTCTTGATACTTTTGGTATGCGTTACTTGAGCTTCCAGCGTGGAAGAAATGTGAGAAGAATTATTCAAGCGTGCGAAGATACGTTGCTAATCTATTTGATAATTCCCCAAATAGTTAATCACTAAGCTTATTATCAAAGGAGCAATATTTGATGTTATTTGCTACTAATTCCGCTGTGCACTTAATTATTCTAAGCTTGAAAGAAAGCTTTAAAATTGCTCAAGAGAGGATTGCTTGTTTGGGGGGAAGCTTTGAAAGCTTCTAAATAAAGAATATGTGGCATGAATTAGGGGGAAGCTAATTCAGAAGCTTCTCCTTAACCAGAAGTGTATGGGTTACTTAGTTCGTGCCTATTACAGTATTTCTCCTACAAGGTACTACAAAGATGATTCGTGTTGGAGTGTAGACTTGAAGTCAAAGGCCACAGAAGACATCATCAGCATTGGAAGCTTCTTGGAAGCTCTTGTTCTTAATCATTATGTACTTGTTAGGAAAATATTGTAAGTAATTCCGTATATCGTCCCATGGGGGAAGATTGTTAGGATTTCGTTTTATGTGACGACATTACAGAATTACCATAGTTTAACATACCACCATACGTAGGGACTAAAGTGGTCAACTTAGTAAACTTATGTATTAGATGGTGGTATATATACCCCTTCATTGCTTCCATAGAGGGGTGAGACTCTTGTAAACTTTCACTTTTCAATACATTTTACACACACTAGTTTCTCCCTCTACTCTCTCTCTCTCTAAAGATGACTACCTTGTGGTTTGATTCACCAAGACCACCGGATCTACAATTATTTTAAACTTAAAAAGTGGTATCAAGAGCCATGGTTACACTCTTGGGTCGGGTTTCATTTTATGATCTGGTTGGTCTCGATTGTGTCTCGAATCTGTCATGTTTTTCTATGTCTAAATCTGTCACTTTTGTCACTTGTGTTAGTTTCGTGTTTCATGACTAATTTCAGTTTTTTTATAACAGTTTAGATCTTGTTTTGTTTAGCTTTATTGGTCTATTTGTTTTCTAAAAATCACCAAAAACCAAATCTGGTTTGGTTCTTTTTTACAGCTTATTTTTGAATCTGTTTATAACCTTATTTGGGCCTTCAACAGAATCTGTGGTTTGTTAAGGGTATTTACAGCTTATATGGTGCTTAACATCTTATCTTCAAAGTTTTGGTATTCTTGGTAGAGACTTAGCAGAAAAAGATAAGACGAAACAGATCTGAAGTTTGTTGCTATATGACAAAAGTACAAAAGTACGAAAAGGACATGTAGCGAGTTGATATGTAATACTAGCGAGTTTGGTGTAGCGAGTTGACAGGTCTGGGTATCGAGTTGGCAATTAGCGAGTTGGTGTACAGGTACAATGAAGACAAACATCTATGCCAAATCTAAACAAAACTCTGCCCAATTTTTGACTCGGTAGCGATTTGGCTATGTTGCTTGGCAGCGAGTTACTACCACTAACCCAAACCGAGTCAACTCGGTTATTACCGATTTGACCAGGTCGACTCAAATGAGTTAGTCAACCTCCGAGTCTAGGTCAAATGAAAAAAAAAGACAGAAAGACTCGATTTACAAACCATTGATTTGCAAACCATACTACAACATCAACAACCTACAACATTACCACATCACAAATCCTAAACCCTTGTCAAATACAACATCTCAGCCAACAACAAGAACTACCACATCCCTTCGTCACAAATATCAACACCAATAAATCCAAATTCACATCTATCCTAGCCCATCGTCACAATTATCATATCTCATCTCCAATCTCTATATAACCTCAACAAGACTCGAATCCAACGCAAATAAATCAAACGATCTCAGTTTTCTTTCGATTTGTTTACATACGCATCTTGACCTTACAAAGATCAACCAATCGAGAAGAAAAATCATCATAGAACTTATGTGAAGGAAAACAAATCCCTCTTTCAATTTTCGAATATCAAGATTGAGGTATAACAATAATGTTACACTCAACCTTGGCTTCGTTTAAGAGACACATAAAATTCGACCCTACCTGAGACCCTTTATAAAAGGATCTTAAAGCCTTCTTCTTTCACTTTGGTTCACGGATCCTATATGCAGATAAGATCAAAAAGGTCTGATGAATTGATGTTTTCGTGTGAATCATAAAGATTTAGAGTGATTATCTCATGAGATGGATGTTTAAAAGTATATAATATGGATGATCTTGTTGATTGGTATGGATGATGATGGATGCAGGATTAGAGTGATTATCTCATGAGATGGATGATAGGTTGTTGATTTCTTGCTATGGATTCTGATTAGGGGAGGTGTTGGATCTGCGTTTTATTTTTTAAGGTGAAAAGTAGTTTCCTACGTATGGAAGCAAAGAAAAAGTGGAGGCGATTTAAGATTGTGATTAGGGTTAGGGAAACTATGAGAAATATTAGGGATGGTTAGGTCTTATATCCTAATTTTCATATGTGACCAGTTATAACATTGAGAATGGGTTGGGCTTTGGAAAATATGGGTCGGATGTAGTTGTATCAAAAGATGGGCCAGGCCATACAACATTTGAATCAAGTTATATTACTAGGTGGTTAATAAACTATAGTGGGCTGAGATTTGTGATTTACATAGTGGGCTGAGCTATTTTTATTGGGCCGAGTTTTTCTACTATTGTGGACCGCATTTTTTTCGTTAATTGGGTTGTTGAGATACGTGTACTAATGGATTACGCCGGGTATTAAAACAATTTCGTGATGGTGGTAATATTAATTTTGGATCAAGCATCCGGAAAAGTGTTAATGATTTTCATCGTTGGTTATTGCTTGATGACCCAAAATTATTTTAAAGTCGTTAATGGGTATATTTGGAGTTTATAGCGACAAAGTGACAAGTTTTAAGAGACGAGTCCAGGATCAATTTGTATAAAGAATCATTGGAATTTAAATTTTAATGGCTAGATTTGGTAGTAATTTTTCTAAGTGACTACGGAGTTGATTGGGTATCACTTATTTGTGATTGAAGTTGATTTTCTCGAAGGCGTGTTCTTATTTTATCTTGAAGTCGGGGATGGTTGGATGCATGATTTCAATGATAACCTGCTCGATCTTAAGATTTAAGTTAAAGACTTAGGTTATCTAGTTACCAGCAGTCGGGGTGGATGGTTGAAGACCTGGATAACTATCACTTAAAGGAGTTACATTGTAGTACTCAGTGTCACACGCTGAAGATGTTGTGGATAGTCGCAAGAGGTGATGAAAGTCTTATACTTTGGTGGGTATTGAGTACTAAGAGATTTGCTTGGAGCACAAGTTCTCTACACCGTTCTTCCAACATTTGTGCAAGTTTAAGTCACAAGAACGGGAAATTCTACTTCAATTTCAAATTTGCTATATCAGGTTTACTCCATCAGTGGTCACTTCAAATAGCCTACAAAGGGGTTGGTAAAGATAGTCAGAGAGAGTTAATGAGTAGAGATCTGATCAGCAGTTGATTCTCACGAGATATATTTAAGCTAATTTTATTCTTATCATAAGATTTCAAGTATATGTGTGTACAATGTTTTGCTGATTCTGATGTATCAAAACCAGCAAGGGGTAAGGAGACATACATCTGAACGTACAACGAGTACACGTGACGAACTTCATGTCTTTTTCTTAATTTAGGTCATTCCGGGAAGACTAATGTCATAACTGCAGAGAAAATCAGTGTTTTAACTCATGGATTTTGGTGTACCATTCCAACTACATGAGGGAAGAGATGTAAGAAACAGTTTCTGATGATAAAAGAGGTACATAATGGTATGGTGATTCCTTTAGATAGTCAGTATCCTGCAGGAAGAAATGAGTTCATCCGGGACTTAGTTGACTTTGGTGTTATCATTTTCACTACTTGGAGGGTTTAATTGTCAAAATCTGGGACTTAGCTAACCTTGGGTGTTACAAGAAATATCATCATTATCCTGAAGGAAGGAATGCGCATGTCCGGGACTTAATTGAATTTGATGCTACGATTTCGACTTCATGAATGGGATAGAGTGTGTACTTCAGGTTTTTGAGCATCATATAATGAGACTAGTAGCATCTCTTCAACTACATGGGGGAAGAGATCTCTTGATACTTTTAGTATGCATTACTTGAGCTTCCAGCTTGGAAGAAATGTGAGAAGAGTTATTCAAGCCCCGTGAGCAGTGCTATCGACCCCAAGCATATTGGATGATTCCCCAAATAGTTAATCACTAAGCGTATTATCAAAGGAGCAATATTTGATGTGGTTTGCTACTAATTCCGCTGTGCATTTAATTATTCTAAGCTTGAAAGAAAGCTTTGAAACTGCTCAAGAGAGGATTGCTTGTTAGGGGGAAGCTTTGAAAGCTTCTAAATGAAGAATATGTGGCATGAATTAGTGGGACGTAATCGAAGCTTCTACTTAACCGTAGTGTATGGGGTTAGACTTAGTTCGTGCCTATTACAGTATTTCTCCTACAAGGTACTACAAAGATGATTCGTGTTGGAGTGTAGACTTGAAGTCAAAGGCCACAAAAGACATCATCAGCATTGGAAGCTTCTTGGAAGCTCCTGTTCTTAATCATTATGTACTTGTTAGGAAAATATTGTAAGTAATTCCGTATATTGTCCCATGGGGGAAGATTGTTAGGATTTCGTTTTATGTGACGACATTACGAAATTACCATAGTTTAACATACCACCATACGTAGGGACTAAAGTGGCCAACTTAGTAAACTTATGTATTAGATGGTGGTATATATACCCCTCCATTGCTTCCATGGAGGGGTGAGACTCTTATAAACTTTCATTTTTCAATACATTTTATACACACTAGTTTCTCCCTCTACTCTCTCTCTAAAGATGACTACCTTGTGGTTTGATTGACCAAGACCACCGGATCTACAATTATTTTAAACTTAACATATCAAAAGATTAAAATTTATGCTTACGGGAGAGAAATGTTCCAATTATACACAAGCCATATAAGGAACATTTTAATGCTCCCCCTCAATATTTGAGGGGTATATAAGATAGTGTTGAGTACGATAATTTTGAAAGATTTTAAATTTACTAAGAAATTCTTAAAAAAAATTGTACTCGAGCCTTACTTATATTCACCATTTTCAAGTCTACACTATATATATATATATATATATATATATATATATATATATATATATATATTATTATATAATTATATATATATATATTTTTATATATATCTATAATATTTACAAAGACTATGTAGCACAATGACCTGGAATATGATTCAAACCGAAAAATGACATGATATTCTTCCACGTTAGCAATCTGAAGTTCGTCTCGATAATCTCCTTTTGGAAGTTGTCTTAGCTTCCCCCCGAACTAGCAATCTTTTCTTGAGTAGATTCAAAGATTTCTTGCCGGCCGCATTAAGAAGTCTTGATGTAAAAAGCCCAATTATCTAAATTACACAATTAACTCTTTCAAGAATTTGATACCGCAACACCAAAGTCAATTAAGTCCTGGATGTCCGTATTTCTCCTTATACGATAGTGATGATATAAATTGTAACACCAAAGTCAACTAAGTCCCGGATGTCATAATAATTCCCTCTTAAGTGGTTGAAATGAAAACACCTAAGCGAACTAAGTCCCAAATGTACTCATTTCTTTCTGCAAAATATTGACTATCTTAAGGAATCATCATACTTATCAAACCTATGTGTACCTCTTTTATCAAATATTTCTACTCCTTTTAAAAATAAGCTTAGAGATTAACCGTTTGAGGAAGCATTTATTGAATTAGTAACCAATCTTCTCACGCTTAGAATAAATCTTCTTACAGTACTTCCCCCTAGTATCTTAAATGATGCATACATAAAATTCACAAGATATCTCTTCCCCCATGTAGTTGAAATAGAGCACCCGAAAGTAACAAGTTAAACACTGATTTTCTCTGCGGTTATGTCATTTGTCTTCCCGGAATGACCTAAAATGAGAATAGGGTATGAATTCTATCACATGTACTCATTATCTTTCTTGTATATTTATTCTTTCCCCCTTGCTGGTTTTGATACCTCGGAATCAGCAAAACCTAGTACGCACATATACTAGAGACCATGTTCGAAGAATTGATAAGCTTAAATCTATTCCGTGAGAATCAACTAAGTCTTAAATTGCAAATAAGTCCCTAAAGTTTGAAATAAATGACATCTAAAGCTCTTATAGTTAATATAAATTAACTCCCCTTGAAATTGTGATCCGTCATTATCAAAAACTTTATCCGCTTATTCCATGACTTATTTTGAAAGACCGTGTGGAAACCTAAAACACGTAATAGGTTCTTTGATCGTTTAAGCTCAGGTTGTTTAGACCTTTATCTAGGATAATATCAATGTTCATAAGTTATAAAAACAAAGCGGAATAAGAACAAAGATATTCAACAAGGTTTTACCAAACATTCCAGCTCCAATATTATTTGATCAAGATAATACGGTTACATCAACAAACTGTAACAGGAATCATAAGATTTTTGAGGCTAATACATAGACATCTATAACTATCTATTAATTATCTAACTATATGTCTACACACGTTTTTCTGTGTCTAGACTCTCATTGAACGACACAGGATACACACACTTTTCTGGATACTAAAACAATATGCCTAGACCTCCTTTTATAGCATAAGGAGTCAAGGATTTACATGGAAACTATTTAAAAGATATTAATGAGTTTGACCAAATCTTTATCTCTTCATCTTTATCTCTTTTTGACCAAATCTTGGTCAAGGCTTTACATGGAAACTATTTAAAAGATATTAATGAGTTTGACCAAATCTTTATCTCTTCATCTTTATCTCTTTTTGACCAAATCTTTCTTATTTCTACAACTTTAGAATCCCACAATGACGACTTTGGTCCTTTTGTTTCCATCGTGTTTTTGTCTGTGTACACCCAACTGACAACTCACACCCCCCCACCAACCCCCCAAATATCAAAACAACCAAACATCCACACAGTCTCCGCACCCCCCCCCCCCACCTTACCCACCCCCCCCCCCACCAAAACACTATAAATAAATACCCACCAACCTCCCCCCTTCTAACCTCCAAACCATCGAACCAATACAGTGTTTGAGTGGTCGAATTGTCCTTGAAAAATCTTTTTGTGATTACTGAAAACTTACTGATTTCATTATGCAAGACAACTTTTTACCATTAAAAATAAGATTTCTTCTTATTTTGACAATAAGCGCACTGACACGTACACTAATGGTTATATAGGAAGATAGGTTGTGTTTGCATGTGTTAATACACAAGCCTTTTGCCATGGTCATTAAGTAGACCATGCCGGAGAATAAATTCTCATTGAGAGGTCAAATTTTCTTTTAAAATACTTGCCTTGTTATATGATGACCAGGTTGCTATCTGAAATAATATGCAAGCATTTCGGCACTTCGCCCTCCCTACGCGCGCTCTCGCAACATGTAGAACTTCTGCTCGAATTTATTTACAGCATTCGTATGCATTTTGAATGACATTTCTAAGACCGTAAATGTTATCGATTTTCAGAAGACCTGCTCATTATTACCTCTTTTTATATTTTTCTATTTTTTAATTGTTTGTTGGTTATATACTATATTATATTTTTGTATTTTGTTTTTTTAAAAGTTTTGACAAAATAGAACATCCATTTTGTTTTTTATGCGTTTTTATTAATATATACTTATTATACATGATATTTGAATAGGTACCACACCTATTCATCAACTTCATTTGCAATTGTTTCAGAGTTCTGGCGTTAAATCTTCACATTCTAGCTTTTTGATAAATAATTCAATTCTTTTCTGCAATGGCTTTAGTGAAGAATGTGCGCCAGCTGATTAATCCGTATTGCAAAGTAAAGTTCTACTACCCATCTCTCAACTTGCTCTTTTATGAAGTGGAATCTGATGTTAATATGTTTTGATCGATAATGTTGAACATTGTTGCAGCATAAGGCAATAGCGTTTTTGTTATCACACGAAATTTTTTTTTTCTTTGATTTATTATGTTAAAATATTCACATTCAATCCCCCCACACATCATCCGCGCATAAAATAACCACCCCCCCACCATTACGGACCCAGCACTTACTCTTCATCCAACGGCGCTAGACTTGGCTATACATCAGCCTGACAGATATTGGATATAATATGTGTGCTCTCAGCTTCCGTACTGGATATCACAAAGCTTTTTTGCCTTTTTGATGACAGGCTAATAAGCCTATCTCCCAATAATTGCATACATCTAGATGTACTTCGTCTAGTATCTTGGCAACCCGCATGATCAGCGTCTGCATAAGCTGTTAAAGCAATAGAAGAATCCTTTGGATACCAGAGTCCCCTATTAACGGATCCTCTTAGGTATTTAAAGATATCTTTTTACAGCATGTAAGTGCTTTTTGGTAGGCTTTGCCTGATACCAGGCACACATGCATGCAGCAAATGTAAGGTCTGGTCTACTAGCTGTAAGATACATAAGGGTGCCAATCATTCCACGATAGAGGTGGAGGATTAAGATTTCCCTTGTGTATCTTCATCCAGTTTGGTTTCTTCCACCATTGGAGTATCACGGAGGTCACCAGAATTCCATACCATATTTTATAATGATTTCTAGAGCATTTTAGATTGTTAATCATAGGATGCTTGGACTTTGTGAAATCTGTAGTCCGTAGAAAAAAAATGATTTTTTCTATTATGATCATATTAAACTTTGAACACATTATTTTTGAAAATTCTGGTTAATAGTTTAGGTTTAGTAGACAGCAAAAATTTTATCATCAATCATAATTTTTTGTACCAGGAGAATATCTTTGCCTTTTCTTTTGAGAACAATGTAGGTCCTCGGTTCTTTAGAGAATCCTGGAGAGAGTAGAACTTCGACAATAGGATCTTACCCTGGCGAGCGCTCGCTGTTTCATATACTTAGCGTGGCCCCATGTGTTAAGCCTGTATCACTCAGATTTGCATCCCCCCTCCCCGTCCACCCCCCCCCCCCTTCCCCCCTGATCCACAAACCGTCCCCCCCGGTGTAGGTGCCACATTAAAAAAAAAAATAGATAATCTCCAATGACTAGCACTAGATACGTGTCATTACCGTTCAAGAATGCCGTCTTAACTGTATATAATTTGTAGACGTATTTTCATGTGAGCAGCATAGGTGGAAGAAAATTCACATAGCTTCTAGTCTAGCCACTGTCGACGCTTCTATCTCGCTCGAGCCTTTCTCTCTCTCTCGCAATTCCTCTCTTGCGCCCCACAACCAACCATTACATCCCATGAGGAAAACCAATTGAGCTGTCTTTAGAATACTCCTCTAATTCATCAAGTTTCACCATTTTAGATCCATTTTTAAAGTAATAGCCATCACTTTATCTGGATGAGGAACGAGTTTCCCTGACTTTTAAGACGTTCATAATTCTTTAGTTCTCTTGCATTGCTTTAATCCAACATGCTTGAGTTAACGCGTCTTTATAGTTCTTTGGTTCATCTGGATGTGAAAAGGCATATAGTAACCAAAAATAAGCTTGTTATGGAGTTGGAGTTTATGGAAAGGTCTTTCGTGTTACGATGATGTTGTTAAAGGAATGATCCTTGGGCCATTTGGTAATGTATTCTGAGTTAGGAGCAGCAATTGTGCTCAACAATAAGAATAAAATCGAAGAGAAGATGCTTCAGATTCATTTTTTTAGAAAACCAAAGAACGGATTCGTTATTCCGGTGTGAAAACATCTAATTCATGATTGTCTTTCTTCAAATCGTTAGGAATAAAAAAAAAAAAAAAAAAAGGACTAGAGATTGAGTTTAGGGTGTTGTTTGAGAGTTACTTGGTGATGGAGCATCTTAGGTCACAATTGTTAAGGAAGGTGAAACCGGGGTGATGGGCGGGAACTGGTAGCAACTACTTCCAAACATAATTGGATCAATATACTTAGAGCTGGGTGATAACACTTGATGGAGGGTTGAGTAATTAATCAAACAGTGGTTGGAACAGTAAGTCCTAATCATTTCTTAAAGGTGGTACAAACGGTGTTGAAGGTGAGGGGTTTGGCACGAGTCCTGAACTTATTGTTGCAGGAGTCATTTCATGAAAGTGTGGGTCCTGACATGCTGTGTTCAGAACCATTGCATCAGCTCATCCAAAATTATACATTGATTTTTTCAATGATCGTCTGGTACGTCTGGTGGTAAATTCGAAATGCATTCTTTGTGGGTGCAATAAACCAATGTATAATACCAATATAGTTTCGGTTGTTAGTGACAGTTTTTCTCTATCATTCGTCGGATAGCAAAGTGCAACCAAAACATAGGAAAAACGATAAGTCAGGAGGTTGTACATGTAAAGCTCCTATGGAGTTTTGTCATGATGACGTGTATGATCGGAAACGTTTTTGCGGTGTAACATGTGGTAGCAAAATGCTTTGCCCATAAGAATAACGGTAGCTTTTGCATAAATCAAATTGTGCGGGGCAACTTCAATTGTGTACTATGATTGTAGTCTTTTAACCGATACCATTTTTTTGTGGAAAGCGAGCAACAAATGTTTCATGAGAGATGCCAACATTCTCATAATATTCACGCAAAGTTTGATTAATAAATTCAGTTCCATTGTCTGTTCTGATTCGTCAGACGGGTGTCTTAAGCCGGACTTGGATCATCTTAAGAAACTTGATTATGAAATCTGTAGCTTCATCTATTGACCTTAAGCACTTAACCCATGTAAATCGAGAGTCATCGACAATGACGAGGATGTACTTCTTTCCATTAACACTTGCGACACGCATTGGTCCACAAAGATCCATGTGCAGAAGATAGAGTTTTTCTTGGTTGGTTTCTTTAGATTTAGGTTTGTGGGGTTTCTTTGTGCTCTTGCCCATTGCACACGCAGAACACATATGGTCCTTTTCAAATTTTAGCTTAGGGAGTACTCGAACAAGACCGTGTCTAGCTAAATGGGTGATTGCACCAAAGTTCAGATGAAACAGATGTCAGTGCCATAGCCAACACTTAGTCTTTGAGGCCTTTGACAAGAGACATATAGGAGATGTTTCCATCATATCTACAAGAGACAGAGTATACAGATTGTTTCCTCAAGATCCCGTCAATAGATCGACACCTTCTAGATTACGAATGAAGCAGGTGTGTTGACAAAAAGCAACTTCAAGGTTTGAATCACAGAATTGCCCCACAGAGAATAAGTTATGTCCAAGTCCTTCCACGTAGTAAACCCTTAAGATCGTAACATTCCCAATATGATAATCACCATATCCGAATATCTTTGCCACGTGATCATTTTCAAATTTGACTGTACCCAAAAATTTATTGACGAAATTTGTGAGTTGAGAGCGATCTCCGGTCATATGCTTGGAGCAGCCCGAGTCCAAATACCAAAGAACAATTTGGACGACCTGCATTCATTAAGAGAGGAAGATGGAACATTAGAAACTATGGATCCCCAAGATTTACTGAGTTCCATTTTGTTAGCAGATACAGATATAATAATCTTAAGTTTGTTAACGGGAACATTAGTTTTGGATTTCCTAGGTTTCCTTGAGTAAACCAATGTTACTACAGGCTTAGATGTATCATATTCTTGAGCAGTTGGTTTCCTTAGAGGCACTTTAGCAGTTGTGGTTATCCTAGTTAAAAGGCACACATTTCCTACTATAGTGAAGGTTTGACCAGTAGGTCTCTAAGAGTATCTAATATTTGTGAACACTTTTCCTGTTGGTTTCCAAACTTTTCTATTTGAACTTTTCTTAACAGATTTAGATTTAGCATGAGCATTCACATTATTGATAAAATCAAGAACACATAAATCATGATTAGGAGAAAGCATGTAACCATTACACTTAACACATAGAAGTTCAGAATTCACATTAATCTTGGAATGCTGCACATTTGTAGTTTCTTTAGGTTTCACAACACAATTCTTATGTTTTAAACTAGATTTAACTGTCCTAGGGTGGGCTTCTACTTTATTCTTTAGAGTACTACTTGATGGTCGTTGAATCTTATTTTTCTTGTTATTGCCTGAAGGATGTGATCCGCTAGCACTGGTAGATAGTCTTACTCATGTAGAAGACAACATAGGTTTGTTAGAAACTAGGTTTGATGAAGAGGTTGTTTTTGTGTTTCCTGAGGATGTGACTGGCTCAGTGAATCTAACTCTTTTGTCCTTGTTCTTTGGGGGTGACAACCACTAATTTTTCACCAAAATTATTGATACTAGGGCAGGTTTGATTGATGTTTGTAAGCAACTTCTAAATTCATTTAGTATACCTACAGGCAGATTCTAAGGAATGATCTAGTGGATAATTTGATTTAACATGTTCAACTAGATCCCTCAGAACTGCAGTTTCTTCCTGAGTATGCTTAATATAGGCAAAGTGAGCTGTCCTTTTATTCAACAATGTAGGGGTTATTGGTTCCACATCAATCTTAAGCATCTCTGGATTAATAGCGTATTTTGTAACAACATTATCAACTAGAGCTTTTCCTTTAAGTTTCCTTAAATCATCCTTGAGAGCTGTAATTACCTAAACTTTTTCCTAAAGACTAGCATTTAAATTAGAGATTTCCACAGACTTTAGATTGACTTGATTACTTAACCTATCACATTGTTCTTTTGATCGAATACCTGATAAGTGTAAAATACACATATCCGTTAACACCAAAAATGACCCTAAATGACCCAAAAACACACTTAAAATGGCAAAGATATACTTGTTTTTGTGTTTTGTGTGTGCAAGTATGGATAAAACAAAAATCATAAGAAAACCGTTAAAAACGGGCAAACACGAATACGAGAACGGAAGAGTGTACAAGAGCCGGAAGCCAAAGTCAAAATTCAACCCTCAGTCAAAATCAACACTAGAAGACAAAGCCCCAAAGTTTCAAATTCAGTCCCTTAAAGTTTATCAAAGATTACACAAATGGTCCTTGAAGTCTTAATGGGCCCTTTATACCTTAAAACCTTACCCGGATTCCAAAGCCCATACCCGGCCCAAAACCCTAAAGCCCATTACCCTTTTATATAAATCTAGGGGCCATTTCTGCCATTAGTGAAAGTCATTTAACACTACACCTTTTCATATTATAAACACAAGGACCAATCCTGCCATTACCTAAACTCAACCCTCCCGTTTTCCCTTATAGTTAAAAATGGGCGCGAAAGTCTGTTTTACTATTCATCCATCTTCTCAAAATTACCACTCGGTCAAATCAAAGGGCTTTTACTAATTAAAGGGTGCAATAGTAAATTCATGGGCTAAAGTACATGCTGGCAGGGAAATCACGTCATCAAAGACCCTCATTGGTCAATCCCACAAGGGGAATGCCACGTTGGACATGAGAAAACACACAAGGAGTGGATTTTTATACTCGGGCCACTCTCAAAAGAAGCACAGGGATCACATCACGGATTGCCACGTTGGCAATCCGTGTGTGCACAAATGTGATCCAACGAACATAATTAGAGATCCAATCATTGAAGGAATTCAAGGGGTGAGATTAGAAGGAGCGTGGGAAGGAAGCAAGAGGCTAGAAGGTTCAGCAGCAGGCTATAAAAGGCTCACTCTCTCACACACACACGTATGTAGATTTTAGCTTTTCAATTTTTAGTTTAAATTGTATTTTTAGCTTAAGCTTAATGTTTAGTTAATTTTTAGCTTAAATCCATTGTAATTTTCATTGCAGTAGTGTAATAAAGCTTTTAAGATTAATGAAATTGAGTTTTTTGTCCTAAGTCTTTACTTGCATTCATAAACTTTCATTTATAAGTCACTATTTCTCAATAAGCTCTCAAAAGCTCTCATGAGTCTCTAAGCTTATGATAGAGCTAATTAGTTCATTTAACTTACTTTAATCCTAAAATCAGTTTAATACCTTTGATACTTGGACTTATAAGCTTATGGAAGGGGATCCAATAATGGAAGGATCCCAAGGACTTTTACTGGCTTATTTTAAATAAGTCAGAGCTGTTGATAAGCCCTTTGAGCTCTTTTACCTTTGATTAGCTAAGGTTCCTGTAAGTTTTCACTTAAATTCCTTTGTTCTTTAATATCTAGCTTAATGATTGCTTATTAGTGTAAATTTGCTTATTTGCTTAATTTGTCTGTTTATTTGAGCTTATCTGATCTTATTCTAGCTTATTAGGTATATTTACTTATCTGTTTTTAGCTTAGGTAGCTTAACTCTTAAATTTTAATTACTTGTCTTAAAAATCACTAAAAAGCCAAAAATAGGTAGCTTAGCTTTAGATTCTTAATTCTAGCTTAAATTGATTGTGGATTTATGCTTATTAGTCTTGTTATAAGCTAGTATTTATCTGGTATAAGGTTTAGATCTCTAAATTTTCATTTCATAAGCTTAAGTAAATTTTGTCCAGAAATAAAGGGGTGTTTGGTTTAGTCTTGTTTGGCCACCAAAAGTCAAAGGAACCTTGAAATTTCTTTTTTTGGATAGTTAGATTATTGCATTTAATAAGATTTAAAGTAGATTTGAAAAATTAGTTTAAGTTTATGAAGATTTTATAGCTTAATAAGTTTCCCTGTGCACCAGGTGAGTCTTTCCCTATTTCTTTGCTTGATTAAAATTGATTCAAGCCTCTTTAGGCTTTAAGCTTGTTTGATAGGAGTTAATTGACACTCATTGAGTGAATCTAGTGTAGGTTTTACTTAGTTGGTAACCTGCACTTTTGGTTCTCTCCTTGACCTTTTGCATCAGTAGCTAAAACCATTGCAGTTTAAACTGCAGTGACTTGTTGGTTAAGATTAAGCTAGTTCTAATAGCTCTTAAGCTTTTAATTCAGCAGGTTTTTAGTTTAGATATAGGTTAATTTAGAGTAAGTAATATTTTCTCATTCCTAGCTTATTTGATTAAGTACATTTACTTTCAAAGTTCATTAAATATAAAAGAAAAACCAAAAATAGTAGCAGCTAATGTTTAGCTTTTCAAATTTGATTTCTAGCTTGTAGGTTAAGTTTTTATTAGTTAATTTTTTAGCTTATATATTGGTTAATAAGTTTTCAAAAGCTCAGGGTTTAGTTTAGCTTATTATACATTTCAGCTTATAGAGTTTTTGAGCTTTTTGAGTTATTTACTGAGTTTGCTAAATTGATTAGTAGATTTAGCTAGCTTCTAGTGTTTTTATTCCTTTTAGCTTTTCATTTCTAGCTAGTAGACATTCTAAGCTTTCAGTAGAAGCTTTTACTTTTGAATTTGAGCTTAATTTGAGCTTTGTACAAGTGTTTAAGTCCAAACAAGCAAAAGTAAGCTTAAAACTTCACTTTCTGAGGACAGTTTCTTTATAAGCTCTTAGAGAGCTTAATTTTGAGATTTAGCTTATACTCCTTTTATTAAAAGTGCTTAGAAATGTCTGCTTAATAAGTTTTAGCTTTTAGAATTCAAAAATAAAAAAATTCCAAAAAGGGGTGTTAGACAACCTTGAACCCGTGACCTCCCACACACAAACCAAACGTGTTAACCATTGTGCTTCAATAGCTCATCCGTGAGCTATTGAACACAAAATTGTTATACCCTTTCTTTGGGCCTTAAGCCCATTTATAAGCCGTAGCTTATATTAGCTTTTTCCCAGCTTATTGTATAAGCTGGGAGCTTGTACTTATTTTACTTGAGTTCCTGTTAGCATTTAAGATTTTCCCTGAATTTTTCACATTTTTTCATTAAGTAGATTATTTTTAATCATTTTTCTTAGGATTTAATTTTCGAAAAATACATAAAAAATAGAAAAAAGTTTCAGAAAAATATAAAAAAATAGTTTTTAGTTTTAGAAAAATTACTTTTAGGTTTACATTCAGAAAAATCATTTTCAACACTTTTAGATTTTAATTTTCATTTTTAAGCCTTTATTTTTGGACTTAATTTGCTATTTTTTAGGATTTAATTAGATTAAAATAGTTTTTAATTCATAATAAATTCAAAAATAATCAAAAAAATATTTTTCTTTTTCCTAAAATTTTCTTTTGTCCTATTCTAGGTTTAAAATTTTAGCTTGCATTTTTAAGGGATAATTTGTCTTATTTGCTTATTTGTCGCGTTTTATTTGCTCCCGTTAATTAGTTTAAGTGCTTAATTGCTTTTGTTTGCTTATTTTAATTGTTGCTTTCAATTAGTAGTTATAGATAATCAAATCAATCTTTTCTCTCATTCAAATCATAATCTAAACTAAGACGTTGTTTCAATTTCACAAGTCGTTGGGGAAACGACCCGGGAAAGCATACTTCCCGGTAAACATACGTATTATATATTATATATATTTCTTTTAGAGTGGATTTTCCTTAAAGGAAACTTTGGGAAAATTCTTAATTGCTCTTTTGGAATATAGTATATTTTATATAGTAGAATATTGCAATCAATTCTCTTCTAAAGTTCCTAATGGGGACTGGTAGTCAGAAGAATGGTTTATATTTCTTTGACTCAGGTAGGAAATTCATTAATAGTAACATTTATAGTTGCCTTTTATCTAAATGTCCGTGGCATAACGGACTTGGTCATCCCTCTGACCAAGTCTTGTCTATCTTAAAGGATAAGATCTCTACTGACAGTCTGTCCAATACTCATCCTTGTGATGTCTGTCGTAAGGCTAAGCAGACTAGAGAACTTTTTTCCTATATGTGATCATAAGACCAAATGTTTAGGTTATATTGTTCACTTAGATGTTTGGGGGCCTTATAAGGTCAGAAGTAGAGATGGCTTAAGGTTTTTCCTGACCATTGTTGATGATTATACCAGAGCCGTGTGGTTGTATCTTTTAAAAGGAAAAAATGAAGTTTTTGATAAACTGGTTGAATTTATAATTTGATAAAAACTCAATTTGATATTAATGTAAAGATTTTTAGAAGTAAAAATGGAACTGAATTTGTAAATCATGAATTTGAAAATTTTGTTAAGCAAAAAGGTATAATTCATCAAACTACTTGTGTGTATACACCATAACAGAATGGTATAGCTGAAAGAAAACACAGACATTTACTTAATGTTGCTAGATCCCTCATGTTTCAGGGGGGGATTACCTGTGAACATGCAGCCTGAATCTATTTTGATTGCTATTTACTTAATCAACAGGATACCTAGTGCAGTTCTCTCTGGAAAAAGTCCCTTTGAAATGATTTATAAGATTAAACCTAGTGTCTCTCATTTTAAGTCCTTTGGTTGCTTATGCTTTGCAACTATTCTAAATAATAATGATAAGTTTGCTTCTAGGTCTGATAAGTGTGTGTTTATTAGTTACTCTTTTACCAAGAAAGGTTATAATAATGATAAGTTTGCAACTATTCTAAATAACAAATCCAAGTCATTCAAACTAGTAGAAAGTAACATCAGGATCGTCCTCTACTATAATGACACCCCCGTTCGAAAACTTTTTATGATTCACATCTTCGACGACCTTCTAGTTGGGTGGTCGTCGGGCCATATCTTCAAGGTAGAAGACTTGTTTGACTTGTGTTGCGAGAATGTATTGATCATTTTTAAACGACTCACCATTTTCCCAGATTTGTGTTATGTTGTTTCTAATGACAAAATGTTTGACTTTAGGTCCTTTGTTGCTATTGTCGAACCACTTAACTCAGAACAACACAATTTTGAACGACATATACGAAAACTCGAGGATTTCTTCAAGCTGACCATAATACATTTCTCTGTCCTCACCAAGCAAACAAATGCTGTTGTTTTGAGTTGTGCGACGTTTATCGCGGCTGTGCACGGCAAACCACACACCGTTGACTATGCAAGAGTTGATTGAGATTGGAGTCGGTGTTGGTCTACAAGCCAAAGCGAATAACTCACTACTTGCGCTAACACCTGGGTCTTTGTCTATGTGACGTTGACGGATCTATGAAGAAGATAATATTAGATAAAGAACACAAAATATGATATCGTTATTTTTACAGTTAAATACGCACAATAAGTCTAACTTTACCTGCGACCCAAACCAGCCAGGGAATTCTTCTTTCATGTCTTTGTTAGTAAATTCACTGAAAAATGTTCATGGTATTAGAATAATTCATCGAAAAGATAAGTTAAGAAAAAGAAGTTTCAAAATAAAAACGCGTACCTCTTAAACTTGGCCCGGTACGTGTCGATTTCAGGACTGTTGTGAAGTACATACCATATCACTTTCTTCAATTCTTGGTGATCAATACGAATAACCGACCGTAAACCAATCGATTTACATACTGATCTGAAAAACTGAAACTGACACGTTGGGGGAGGGCAATCCACATTACGGTCAGGACGATTAAATTTCGTGGTAACATCTCGAAAATAATAAGAACTGAAAGTCATTGCTTCTTCTGCAACAACCCTCCGTAGTCGAACCTTTCGGCTTAGCTTTATTTCGTACATAATTTTTTAGCTTATTCATGAATCTTTCAAATGGATACATCCACCAAGGGCGAATAGGCCCGCCTTCAAGAGCCTCTAGAGGGAAATGGATAACCAAGTGAATCATAATGTCAAATAAACCAGAGGGATATATGAGCTCGAGATTGCACAAAATATCGACCACCTTGCTCTGAGCTTTCAACATGCCATCCTCCATCAAAGTTTGGGAGCAAATTTGCTTAAAGAATGAACATAGCTCGATTATTGGTTTTGCAATGTCTGCGGGCAAGTATTGCTGAAGTACGTAAGGAAGTAAATGTTGCATCATCATATGACAGTCATGAGACTTCAGGTAGTTTAACTCGTTATATTGGTATCATTATTGGTCACTTTGTCCTTGAAGTTGGATCCGAACCCATCTGGTAGTTTAACTCCTTTGATGAACTGACACAACATTTTTCTGTTCTCTGGTGTGAAAGAATACGCAGCCTGAGGCTTCGAGCATTTCCCGTTTTTGTTTTGGCCGAGCCACGAGCCACTTTGAATGCCTAGCCTTTTCAACTCTTGTCTTGCCTTGGTGGTGTCTTTAGATTTTTCATTCATTAACAAAGTGTTCAAGATACTCTCCAACACATTCTTTTCAATATACATGACATCTAAATTGTGTTTTAGACTTTTAGTGTAAGAAAAGACCAATACTCAAGCTCATAAAAATAGATCGTTTAGTCCAGTTCAGCTCGACAAGAACATTGCATTTTATCTTCACATCCCCATACCTCAGATGTTTACCCTTCACACGTATGGGCAATCTAGCAAGTTGAGCCATGATTTAATCCTGATCAAATTTTCTAGGTGGATTTCCGTCTTCGGTTTCACCATTGAATTCAAGTGACCTCCTCCATTTATGAGGCTTCCATAAGAATCTTCTGTAGCCAACATAAGCTGTTTTGCCTAACACACACTTAGATGGAGTGTCTTCATTACATGTAGGGCATGCCTTGTAACCTTGCCCACTCCACCCAGAAAAACTACTTTGAGCAGGAAAATCATTGATGGTCTATAAAACCATCGCTCTCATATTGAACTTCTGGCCTGTAGCAACGTCTATAGTCTCGACACCTTTCAGTGCCCATAAATCTTTTAGGTCATCAATCAAAGGCCTCAAGTAAACATCAATGTCCTTGCCCGGGGATTTAGGGCCAGGAATTAACAACGTCAGCATAAAAGAATTCTCTTTCATACATAACCACGGAGGCAGATTGTTCGTTGTCAATATCATCGGCCATATGCTGTAAGACTGACTAAGGTTGCCAACAGATTAAAACCATTAGCACCCAACCCTAATCGAACATTTCTTGGTTCTTTTGCAAAATCCGGATACTTGCTGTCAAAATTCTTCCATGCTCTACCGTCAACCGGGTGTTGCATCTTACCGGGCTTCGTACACTTTCCAGTAGCATGCCAAGTCATTTCCTTATCTGTGTGACTAGACTTGTACAAACGTTGTAGTCTAGGAATGATCGGAAAGTAACGCAACACCATCTTAGGAACTTTCTTCCCCAGTGTGTTACTGTCTTTCCATCTACTCGTGTTACACACCCGATAGAATTGCAAATCTTTGTTATCTTCGCCACAAGATAAGAAGCAATCGTTTACACAAGCATGTATCGACTTGTACCCTAACCCGGTCGTTTTAAATGTCTTCTTTATTACATAGTATAACGGTGGGAGCCTGTATCCTTTATTGGTGGGAAGTACTTTTTGGAAGAACTCTAGCATTTCATTGAATATAGAATCAGACAATTTACCTTTGACCTTAAAATAGGTAAACTTTTCCATAAAGTCTAATCGAGTCACATAGTTGATATGTTATTGTTGTACATTAGATTTTTAATGAATGAGTCGATGTGTTATCATTGTACATTAGATGTTCAACGGATGAGTCAAGGTGTTATCGTTGTACATTAGATGTTCAACGGATGAGTCAACATGATATCGTTGTACATTAGATGTTCAACGGATGAGTCGACATGCTATCGTTGTACATTAGATGTTTACCAAATGAGTCAATATGTTATCGTTGTACATTAGATGTTCAACGGATGAGTCTATATGTTATCGTTATTGATGCGTATTTTATTTTAAATATATTTTTATCAAGTTTTAAATTTATAAAACTCGATCTACCTGACGCCGCACTAACGGGCAGAGAACCCGATCGTGGGTAATATAGAGTGGTAAATCTGAGGTCATCCCAAGAGCTAAGTGTCAATTAGTTTTAATTTGAAATGTCACGGTTTTGAAAATGGTTTTGATTTGATTTAAAAATAACAAAAAGTTTAAAAAGCAGGAAATTAAAATAAGTAGAAGATACCAGGAGAGAAGACGTGCTAGCCTAGTCATTTCATTACTATCGTTATAACTACATTTTCTTGTACAATGTCAAACTATGGTTTCATTAGTGGTTTCTAAATTCAACAAACTTGAATAGGTATATTTAGTCTGTCCTATGCTTCCTGCGATCTCGAATCCCCTAAATCGTCTAGAAGATAGGGCATCCAGGTTGCAGTGATTAATCCCAACTATTCCCAAAGCTTATCTAATAACCTAAGTAGATTATTAACCCCCTCTGAAAGAGTTCCTGTGCTTTTTAAGTATATTAAGTGATAAAGGCAGTAACCTGGTTAGTTTCTACACTAGCGATGGGATGTAAATCCTCCTTAGTACCCTGTTAATCCCACATTCAATTGGTAGTCTAATAATTAGCCTAACATGATTCAAACCACTCGCAATACTACCAAAACCCAGGGTTACACGATAGTTAAGGAATATCTAACGAAACCATACTTCAACAGGAAACAAACATCATAACAATAGTAACTACATAACTAGGCCAGCACTTAGAGTGCTTAGCCGCTCATAGCAAGAACAACACAAAAATTAATAAAGCAATTCATAGATTGAAAGCTCATAATTCTTACAGTATTCGTATTTAAACGATTAAATACTAAAATTACAAGTAATGTGATCTCCCTTGGACTCCACGTGGAATTCTTCGAAGTTGTGAAGCCTTGATCGCATCTTGAGTTGGCTATGTGTTGAGTGATGTCGGAATGACTGAATGAGGCCTCTATTTATAGGCTTCGAACTTGTTACGGAATAACCAATATAGGTGTTACGCCGTAAACTTCATTACATGGCTTTCCATATATCAAGCATTAAATTGTTACGGCATAACCATATGCCATGCTACGCCATAATGTCTTGATCTACTTTTCATAATTCAGGATCTTCGCTGTTACTGTGTAACCATTAGGCATGTTACGTCGTAACGTTAACATGGGCAAGATTTCCTTCCATTGTAATGGTTACGACGCAACCATATAAGTGGTTATGCCGTAAAGTCCTCCTGAATGACGTGTCTTGCTTGAAAAATGTTACGGCGTAACCCTTCGAGGCTGTTACGCCGTAACGACTTCTAAGAATCCGCGAACAATTGCATATTTAGTCCTTTTTCCTTTGTTTCTTGTCAATTACCTGCATTTCACTTGAAAATACAAAATAATAGAAAATATCTCGTTTCCGAGTGTTAGTGAAACATTTGTAAGTAATTTAGAGGGTAAAATGACACTAAAAAGTATTAAATATTTGATGTTATCGAATCCGCACACTTGACTTCTGCTTGCCCTTAAGTAGAACCTGTTAGAATAAAATATAAAAATATTTCTCGGGTTTAACTCCAAGAAATAAATCCATAAAGAACTTATGCTAGAAAACATCAAAGCCGAACACTTCACGAAAAGGGGATAAAATTTCATTTAAAAACTTTAAATAAAAGATTACATCACTCTTCTATCGGCGGTTCCATATATATATCGGGGCCGCCAAGTATATCAGGGGGCCGCCTGAATTATGGGACCGCCTCCAGAAGAGGTTTTAGGACTAGATCATTTGTATCAAATCACCAATCAAGTTTGACGCAATATGAGAAGTGTCGATAATGGATTTACAATAACTAGTGCATATTCTACCAATATATCCACACTTACAATGTTTACTACAAAGAGCTACACAACCATGACTAACACAACAACAATTCACACAATCATAAGTACAATGCAAGTGTAATAGTAAAGCGATAAATGTAAATAAATAAGTAAAGCGAAAGGTAAAAGAAAATGCAAACCGACACGGTGATTTATAGTGGTTCGGTCACGAAGCTCCTCTTCGCCCTACTCCACTCCTCGAGTATCCAACTCGAGAGTTACTTCACTAATCAACAAGCTCCCTTTCGGCGGAGAAAACCTTATACCAATGCTTACATTGTTTTTCGACATTAAGCTAGATGTCGAGTTCTTCTTCGGGTACAACCAAACCCGTTATGTTTTATGGCCTAAACACATAAACCGCGTCGCTTACATTATTTTCTGACACTAAGCTAAATGTCGAGTCCTAATCTTAGCTAGAACCAATCTACCACTTCACCAATGTATTTTAAGGCCTAAAATACTAACCAACCCACAATCAACCCATCCAAATATACACATCATTTGGATCTACACACTACTAAAGATTGGAAGACATTGACTCGATCTATATGTAGCAAATGGACTAACTATACTACATAACTTCGGATCTTGAAGATGACCGAAGTTCTTCTATTGCACTTGAGGAAAGGAGGAAATGATAGAAGATTGGATCACATTTAAACAAGATTAAACAAGTTAAATGATCAAAGGTTTAGAGAGATTTAGTGAGATCTAAAGAGAGAAAGAACTGAAAGAAAATCGTGCAAAAGGGTTGTGAAATCAGTTGGAGATGACCCACTATTTATAGGAGCTGAAAGCTGACAGTCTGGCAACGGCGGTCCCGACGGTCCCTTAAATGCATTGTACATCATGCATTCAAACATATACCTTGGGTATATATGACATTTCTATGTTTAGATTTGGTATATATGGAATTATCCCTTTGTTTTTTTATTTTCTTTCTTCTTAAGATTTAGGATTTGACTTTGTACCACAAAATAAGTTGTACTCCGTAACGCGTTTATTTTTAGGAAAAAATTTCAAATTGCCCCCAAAATAAAAGCACTTTGACAAATTGCCTTAGAAATTTTGGATTTTCTCAAATTGCCTCATGCGACCTATGCAACTTATGCAACCTCTGATAAATTTACCAAAATAAATAGGGTTATTTTGATAAATTTGTCAAATGTTGCATAAGTCGCATTGATCGCTTAAGTCGCATGGGCATTTTGGAAAGATTTAAAATTTTTGGAGCATTTTAGCAAAGTGGTTTTGGTTTTTTGCGGCAATTTAGGAATTTTCTTTTTATATCTTCTTTTTCCTTGAAATTTAGAATTTGACATTGCACCAAAAATAAGTTGTACTCCGTAACACCTATCTTTTTATATACAAACCGGGCGGGTTTTTTTTTAATTTTGAAACATTTTAAAGTGTGTTTGTATGATGGAAAAGGTTTTGAGGAAAAATCCAACAGTTGCCAAGTTTGCCATGAATTTCCTGAAAATCTTTATTTTAGTTGGTGAAACGTTACAAGCTTTTTTGCACTCTGTAAGCGTGATTAGACTGTCCAAACCTAAAATGCTTTTCTACACTCATCAGCGTATGTGCAAACAAAACATAGTTTGTCGTTGAATTTCAATGATATCAGGCTACTTAACAATGTACTATCTACCAGGTTGAATCCACTTCAACCCAATTAGGCACTGCATATGATAACTTGAAATCAAGATACATTAAGAGTTATAGATTTTATCTTTCGAAAGATGGTTTTTTACTCTCGTTGAAGTTTAAAAAATATGCTTTGGCCGAGACATGTTTCTCCGTAACACGCTAGATAAACACTTTCATAGGTAAAATTTTAATAAGAAAAATAATAGTAGGATCAGAACACTCAACTGTGCTATGTTTATCCAACATTGGAAAGAAAATAATAAATAATTATCTGTATATAAGCTTATGGTTAACTTCATAGCCATGTGGGTATGATAGAAAAAGAGCCTTGACTCAAACACACACGAGTAGTAGATCAAACACGTTATCTCTTAATACAAATTTTCGTAAGCGTTGGAGATTTCTTAAAGGATCAGTTTAACTATGCAAATTTAGATATAATGAAAAATAAATTGTTTTTGTACACCGAGCACTCGACTTGCAAACAACACACATGCGTCACAAAATTTTAATGATATCGATCTATAAAGCAAAGAATCTAATAGGTTGAATTCGTTGCTAACAAAATTTAGGTTGATTTTGCTTTTCGTTTCTCCATAAGTGTCATGCCATAGTGTAGAATAACTTGTAATAGAGATAAAATTATCTAAGTTTCATGTTACAGTCGCTGTCTTCTGTGTCTTCTGATAATGATACATCCTATCGAAGGATAGTATTTTCTGCTAGAAACAATTTAGTTTAGTCAACCGTATCTTCGTAATATGCTACGAAGTCTATCAAAGGTTAAAAATAAAAAATCTAATGAGAAAAATAATGATGGAAACAATCAAATCTATATCTATATTTATATATATAGGGATCCAGTGAGAAGTAAATTAAAATAAGAAGTGGTGAGAAGTGACTAAAACCACACATTTGAGATGCAACGACTTGCATTAGATGTATTTTTAGTCATTTAGATGCACCATTTGGAGTTTCGAACGTTAATTTGATGCGTAGATGGTGCAAATTGATTTTCATGATTTTGACACATGCAGAGAAACAAAAAACAAAAGAAAAAAATGAAAAGCATCCAATATACGTATATGCGTCTAATTAAAAGCTAGAAAACACATTATGATGCGTTATAATGCATCTAAGATTATAGAGATGCATCTAATTTAAGTCGGTGCATCTTGGATATGCGGTTATAGTTACTTCTTATCATTCTCATTTTAAGAAAACTTCTTATTTGATCTGAACTCTCTCTCTCTCTCTCTATTACACACACACACACACACACTCACACACACAATTATATTTATTATATATATATACGTATATACTACTATATATCATATATATATATATATATATATATATATATATATATATATATATATATAGTGAAGTGTTATATTGAGAACTCATTTTAGGTGCAGAACTTTACAGAACTCTTAAAATGAATCTGGACCATTAGATGAGTTTAATCAAAGGTTAAGATTAAAAGTGCCATAAATGCAATTAAACAAAAGATGAAGGTTTTGTTTTCAATTTAACAAAAGGCTGAAAGGGTATTATAGGTATTACTCTTTATTATAATTTCATATCTCTCTCTCCATCTACATCATTTACAGTTTTTCTCTCTTTCTTCCTCACCCTAAACCCTAGCCGCACCCTTCTTATCACCACCACTACATGTCCTAAATCTAAACAACCAACATCAAAACCATCAGATCTTGTAGTGGTTAAAAAATTGATACATAGATCATGTCACAAAGTGTTAAAAAAATTGATACATAGATCATTATTTGTAACAACCTGACGTGGTTGCCACCATGAGATTCATCCAATATATTTCAAGCAATATGAATATTATTATAATCAACCTAAACAATTCAAAGACGAAAACATGTACGTTAATTTTATTACTTCTTATTTTTTATTGTTTTGGTTTCTATCGATGGTGTGTTGGATTAGGTGATTAAACCAATTATAAATATACTCTATCAGTGAGTTATGTGGTTTGATTCTTGTTTTGTCACATTTTTTTATTCTAAGCATTAGAGGTCTTATAGTTGGTTTAGTATTTCATGACTTTACGAATTCGGTTTTGTTTGATTTTGTCTAGAAATGTTTTCGTCTGTTGTTTGTGAGGTTTGGATCTATTTTGTGTAGGATCCCGTATCACACTTCACTTCATATAACGAACCACGAATTGAACTAGAAAAGAGATAAAGAGAGTGAGTTGTTTTGTAGAGAGAGAAAGAATAGAGAGAGAGAGAGAGATGAGAGAAAATAGGAAAAGGAAAAGATTTATTATTTGAACAACTAACTCTTTTCTAAATAGAAAAGAGTTTATATACCCTGTCGCGTTAAATAACGCGCGGGATATTTAACTAGGACCCGGGCTCGGGTTTTGCTTGGGATTAAACCCGAAACATATACAATATTAGATTAACTATCGAGCCCGATTCCCGATATTATACTATTACAACATTAACTAATTAAATGACCGAGACTCGTACACGTAATGAACGAACTTCCTGTTCGGCTCAATATTTTGAGGCTAACAATCTCCCCCGAAGTGAGTTCATTGATGACACTCCTTCATGAGATCAATGAGATTGCTTTTGTCGTTAAGCTCATGTGGTCTTGGTCTTTCTCTTTGTTCTTTGTTGTAGGCTTGTTCCTTCATGCTTTGTGATCTTGACTTTGAGCCTTTGTCATTGTCTTTATCGTTTATGCCATCTTGCGATCTTGTGTCTTTGACCAACATTCTCATACTATGCCTTATCTTGAAAGCTTCAAATCAGAGTTAGCGGAAGTCTTTGTCTTTAAATCTTGAGCTTTCATGATTGATTGTCTTTGTAGAATGAGCATGAATATGTGGTAATGAATCGACTTTGGTTGATTGGGATATCGTCACCACCGTTTTAACCTGGCAAGGTTTAGTTAGTGATATCGAGGAAAATTGATTTGAAAATCAATCCGACCTATTAATTGTTAAAAGCGTTAATTTGTAACCCATCGGAGTTTTAAGCTTTTATCAAAATTCATCAACCGTCAATTCTGTTTTACTGGAACAATCGATTATCCAGTTGGTCACTAAGTTTGATTTCATATAGATCTCGCAAGTCACCTACTAAGAGCTTGTTTGATGCTCGACTAAGCAGGATTTCCATTTAATGTGAATACTTATAGTATCACATCGGATACATCTGGCAACTATCACAAGAAGTGCGTAGGACTCATTGTGATTAACAACTTATGAATCTTGATGATGTCAACAATATGTTTGAAATGGAATGCTGTACTAACAGAGTTTTATTGATCTTCTTGCTCTAGGACTCGATTAGTGCATTTTTGTTTTAGTACTCGGATGGCTGGAGCAATTGCCTCTCTATTCAAATATCAACGATTCAGAAATGATATGCTCATATAAGATAACGTGTGTATCTCGTGACAAGTGAGACAAGTTTCTGTTGTGGGAGAGAATCCGAATGGCGGAAGGGTTGTGCATTGCATCACTGGTCCATGCATGTCATTTCAATGTCAGCAATTAACTTGTTGTGATTCTTAAAGCATATGTATTGACCGGTTTCTTATACCTTAAGTTGTGTGGGAGGGCTTCTTTTCTTTAGACCCTTTATCCATACATTTATTTTTCATATCTTTCAAAAGCCTTCAATGGCTTACCAGGACGTCATTACTAACACCTTTTGTGATTGTTCCAGTGTTAGTTAATCTTAGTCGGCATTATTTCCTATATACATTCATCTCCAATCCGACCTAGGACTGTTTTTTAACTTTGGATTATCCTTGGGTAGATCCTCCGGTTCTGGTTGGATCATAGGATTGATTCCTAACCTAACCACCTTATGACTTCAGAATCGTCGTGAAATTAAGATGTTGTTGGGTATAAGATCGAACCATAAAACCTTTTCTTACTGTTCAGCACATTGAGTCGAATAGATCATATTTTAATTACATTTTCTCCCCTTATTTTAAATAATAAACACTTAGTTTTTGAAATACCTTGTGATTAAAATATGTCTTGAAAAGTCCGTGGGAGAAAATATTATCAGCATGAATGGTTTGGAACATTTTGATAATGTTTTGAATACATAAGAGTTGTCGTTGTTGATGTATCCAAGAACATTAAAACTTTGTTTTTCAAAAAACTCCCCCTCAAAAATAGGACCAATTGAAAAATTATTGTCTTTTTGAAAACATTATGAGGGATGGAGTGTTGAACATTTAATTTTGAAAGATTATGAATTGTCATCGAGAAATTCTTGAAAAATTGTGTTCAACTTTTTTGAAAAACCAAATGTTAGAGGACTTATCTTCTAACGCTAAGGGTAAGCGCACTGATACGTACACTATCCTTTTTCTTGAGCTAAAAAACATTGAATGTCTTGTAAGTACAGCTCAAGACCGAGAAACGTTAATTTTCTCGTTGTGAGGATAAGTTATAAACCTTCCTTTATTTGAAGTTCGGGTTATGTACTGATATTTGCACATAAGCCATTTAGAAAATTAGAAATGACATGTTTTGAAACTATTTGCAACTCTCGCTCGAACTTCATTTACACACCCGTGTCAATGTTAATCGACATTTCTAAGCACGTAAATGTTATCGATTCCAAGAGACATGTCGAGAAGATTCTTTTTGAACTTTTCTGATTCTTTGAATTTGTCTATATTTACCTGTTGTCCTCGGAATTGCTATATGATGGTGGAATAGTAATTCCAACTCTTGTCGATTGATGTAGCTGTCTTGACTGCTTAGAGGACAACTTATTTGGAACCAACTTTGAACTTGACGGTTTATTGCTGTGGTCGTGGAATTCCGAGTTCTGAACGGTTATGATCAGAAGTCATTTGATGAAGAACGAGGCCTGAACTGATAGTGATAACAGTACATCATTTGACATTGCGAACGAGGCTTGAACTGCTCTGTTCAAACGTCTTTTTAATGTAGCTCATCTTTTGTAAAACCATTCTGGCACTGGTTTCTTAGATATTCAAATCTTAGCAAATACACTTCTGAGATTTTCCTGCTTGTTCATTGTATAGTGCATCTGCAGTTATGTCAATTCGTTGTTGTTTTTTACCATTGAATGACGTACCTGCATTTAAACCCAGAGTTTGTTTGCATGCATGAATATGATAGATATCTACATTTGAACCATGTGTGGGGTTCATCTTTCAACCAGGCTCGTGCCAAGTGTGGAATATAACCTTCCTGGGGGAACCCAACTAAGACAGAACAGTCTTGAGATTTAACTGTTGGTTGCCACCTAAGACAAGATTTAGGAGACCTTTTTTTCTCAGGGACAGTGGTAGTCTTTTTGTTTGAGAACCTATGTCCTGTGGGGATCTGTCTATCTGGTTTCTTAGATGCACTTGACTTTTTTCAACGGGCACATATCTCTTTGTTGTGTTATGGGATTTTGCGTCCTTAATCTGTGCAGAAGCACGAGGATTTAACTTTGAGAGGTATTCTAAGACGCATTCATCATGATTTGCACTGTAAAGGCACTTTTTGCATGTAGACATTGCAAGTCTTGGAACTTCAGAAAGGGCTTTTGTTTCTTATGTTCTCCAAGTGAATTATTGTTTGAAACCCGACTACTCATGTGATGCTTGCCAATTCATAGGTTCTTGGTTTGCAACCATTAGCCAGTGTTGGGTAATCTAGCTGGATTAATCTATACTAGGTTTTTCCATTACTTTCTTTGGCATTCTGAAGTTGTGCACTTTTTCTTAGCTTTTCTCTAGTTCAGTGTTATGAACATGTTCATTTGTGCCTACTTTTTCCCTTGGTGACTGATGTGAACATTGCTTTAGGAAATTCCTAGAGGGGCCAGTTGCAATCACATTGTGTTTTAAACTGTCTGGTTTTCTAATATGAGGCCATATTCTGTTGAGTTAGTGACTTGTGTTAAAAAAACCATCCGACACATTAGGTTTATTAACCGACTGTTTCGTTTGGAAACTTTCATGTCAGGAGAATTTGAAAAGGAGTCGGTTTTACTAAAACTATCGGCTGGTTTTGGAATTCGTTGAGCATTTGGGTGTCGTAACAACAGATGGTTTTTTAAAAACTGAGTTTCCACGACTTCCTTGCAGTTCTCGATGAGTTTCTTAAATCACTTATGGCTATGTTCTTGTCTTGCATTTGAGCTTTAAATCATGTATTTCATGATGTTGTTCACGTTCTTTTCGTAAATATATTTGAAGCAATTTTTCTTGCAAACTGTGTTGTTTTTCATCTGTTCCTTTACAATGTTGTAAGAAGTTCAAGAGAATCGGTGTTTTTCAAGTTTGAAAAAACTTTTTAACATATATATTATGAACTTCTTTGTTAACAGATTCAGTTTGTTTCGAAAGCTTTTGTGCAAGACATTCACATTCTTTGACTTTATGAAGATACATGCATTGCAATTCAGAATGAGCATTTAATTCAGATAAAGAATGCAAAATATGAAACATATAAACATCTTTAGACCTCACACTCTTCCAAGAAAGTTGTACATTAAATATTTGAAAATTCAGCCTTTCTCCGTTTCAAGTTCGTTTATCTCTTTTTAAGGGATTTAACGTACTCAAATCTTCATGCATTTCCGTTTTAAGTTCATGTTCAAACGAAAGCTATACATTTTGGGATTTTTATGGAAAGAGCATTAGAATAGGTTTGTATCAAAAGTTCCCATATCATGAGCAGTTGGCTCACGCTGTGGAAGTAATCACTAGTATGTTTTAACCAAGTTTGATCAACAAATTCCCGAAATTGATGATGTTAAATTGTCATTTCGTTAAAAACTTGTCTACTTTTACTAATGGATTTTGAAACGGGTAGAAAGGCAATGTTTTTAGCAATGTTCGGCTTTGTTCTAACAAACGGTTTTCTCCACATTGTCTTCCTAACTTCCTTTCCGCGTTCCAACTGATAAAGATGCTCCAGTGAGGGTCCTTTAAAAATTTCATAAAGACTATTCTGTCTAGTGTAGTCGTATGGTTTCACTGTGTCTTTATCCAATTTTGATCTACTCTTGTTATCAAGAGTTATGGTCTCTTCCCTATCAGGGGCAAATCTGTTTGCAGGATCAGAAGTATCAAATGGGATCTCATACAAACAGGGCTTTTCAGATTGAGCCTTTTTGAGGTACCTTGGATTGGCAAAGGTTAGTCTACCATTATATGTCGCGCATTTGGGTGCTAACATATGAATGGTCTGAATTGACTGATTACGAGTATAAACAATTTCGTTCAAAAACTTTAACTGTTTGTCCATTTCAATCATTTTGTCAATATCTTTTTCTTCTTTAACCTTTAAATCCGAAATGACCTTTGTATTTTCTTTGAGATAACCTTCCAGTTGTGACTTTGTTAAAAGACTCTTTTTGACTAAATCATTGTGTTTCTGATCAAGAACTGAAATTTCATAGGCTTTTGTCTTTAAACCTTCTTTAATTTCAATGTCTTTTTATAGTCTTATAGTCCTAGAGGTTTCCATTTAACTTTGTTTGAAGAATTCATAATCATTGTCCGGTCATTAAAGGGCTTTGTACTTCTCAAACTCATTCTGTTTTGTTTTGAAGTGCTAATCAGACAACTATCCCGACAACTAATAGAACTCCACCAGAGCACTATTGGTTCATCACGATTAGTTGCCCACTTTTTCCAATCTTGAGTCAATGATGCGTTTGCTTTCTTTAATTGCTTTAAAATCGTTTTGTTTTCCTCCGTATCCAGAGTTAAATTAGAAATTAAATTAGCAAGCGCATCACGCTCATCAACACATTCTGCATCATGTTTCTCAGAATGTTGTCTTTCATTGGCAAACACATTCTTTTCATCATTGATTTGTAACTGTTACAATGGCGTTATTAGAAGAACTTGATTATGCAGGTAAGACGTTCCTGAATATTTGCCATGAACCTGTTTAGTGTGCTTCCAATTCCTTCTTTTCAAATCTTCTTCATTTTGATACTATTCCTCTGCTGGTTTCATCTCGGAAATTGTAAACGATGATTGAACTCTGAAACCTTGCCACTTTTGAATTGCAACTGTCTTTCACTAAACTTTTCAAGTTATTGAAGCTCTTGCTCATGACTTGCTATTTATATTTATACATGCTCAATGGAGTTCATTGTTCATGGATGATTGTTTTCATTGAGATGTCTTGTAGTGTAATTGTTGTGTACCTTAAAGATTTTCTTTACTTCTCGGATCTGTGAAAAGATCTGAATAATATCGAGAGGCTTTAACAGTCAGAGTTAATGAACTTTCAAACTGTACTTTTGATCACCACTTAGGCGGATTTGGATTCATCTCGTGAAGTGTTTTGCATTGAGATGTCTTTGCTTTTCTAGTTATTCATGTCTATTGTTGAAATAACTGAAACGTGAAGATTATGAAAACTTTCACAAAAGAGTTGTGCAAAGCTTGTTAGTACAATATACTCTGTTGTTCGAGAAGTTGAGTGGTTGATTTAAGTGCATTAAATTTGTTCAAGGAGTTTTCTTTGAAATCTTTGCTCCTGTATCTGCAGTTTTTTGTATCTTGGTTCTCTAATCACTGAACCGCAAGATGAGTATCTTGTGTTACCAATTTCTATCCGTGAATTTGAAGAGTGAAAAGATTTGTTGCGATCTTAGTGGATATTGTGATTGAAGTTGTGGTTTTGTAAGCAATTCACGTTCATGGGATTTTACACGTCTATGATTAAAACCGATAAATGAATTAACGGGATTTTACATAATCAATAGAAAACCGTGAATGATTTGATGCGGAATCAGCGGCCAAAAATTCCAGAAAAACTGAAAAATGTCAAAAAAATCATAGAAAACAAGCTTTTTGGGCCTCGAAAACAAAGTTGGTTACAGCGTGATCCGTCTCGTTTTTCTCTTCGATTTGAGAGGTCACGGGCCTAAAACGGAGTTACGGATCAAAAGTTATGGCCGTTTTACTGAAACCCTTTTCGTCACACAAAATTTCAAAAAAAATTTTGTTCGGTCCAAAAAAAATTTGCTCGTTCGATCGCTTCGTTCGATCCGCTCGTTCGATCGCTCGTTCGATCACGCTTGTTCGATCGCTCGTTCGATCACGCTAGTTCGATCGCTCGTTCGATCACGCTTGTTCGATCAGCTAGTTCGATCCCGCTCGTTCGATCCAAACTTTTGTCGCTCGTTCGATCGTACACGATTTCCACTCGTTCCAGATCGGGTAAACTTTTTCTTTTTTCGCTCGTTCGGGTTGATACGAATTGCACTCGTTTCGAATTCCTTGCGATTTGTCCTGTCTCGATGTGTACTTTTTCGCTCGTTCGATCGTTCTTCACGAAAATTTCCGCTCTTTTTTTTTCACTCGTTCGATGCCAACTTTTTGCAACACCCTAAATGAGCCACGAAATATAAATGCTTACCGAGTGCCACAAATAACCCAACGAAACTGCCGAATCCGTATAAGCTTAGAACACCAAAAAAAACCACGCTATCCACCCGAGGCGATTGATACCAATTGTAGGTTCCGATTTAACTCTTACACTCGTACCCGAACCACGATTCAAAGAAAAGAGATAGAGAGAGAGACGGAAATTGGATAGAGAGAGATGATGAGGAGTTGAGAGAGAAAAGAAATTAGATTTTTAGAAATTAAACTTGATTTTTCATTGGAAAATATCTATATTATATTTAGATCTTTTAGAAAATATCTAAATATATATATACCCCTACACATTTAATGTGACGCGCGGGATATATAACTAGGACGGGGCTCGGGTTGTGCTTGGATTAAACCCAAAACATATACAATATTAGATTAACTATCGAGCCTGATTCCCGATATTATCTTATTACAACGTTAACTAAATAAAGACCGAAGCTCCATCGTAGAGTGACCGAGCTTCCTTGTTCGACTCAATAAATTGAGGCTAACAGAATCTGACTCCGAAGATCCACCATTCGAAAAAATCACCATCAATACTGATTATAAAATCAAAACATCTATCAAAGAACCTCCTATGGATCTCGAACTTAACCCCTTCATGATAATCTGGAATATGTTTATTTTGAAGAACCCACTTATTCTTCACTGTTATCATATAATCTCAAGATAGCCAATGAAAAGGAGAACTAATCATATCCGGTCCTAAAAAATACAAGGCAGCCTTTCGCTTGGAAAACAATAGATATTCCTGGTATTTGCCCATCATTCTGCAAACACAAGATACAACTTTTGGATGATAAGAAACCAGTTGTCCAAAAACAAAGAAGGTTAAACCCGAACATGCAAGAAGTTGTCAAAAAAGAAATCATGAAACTCTTGGATACCGGTATAATTTATCCAATTACCGATAGTCCTTGGGTTAGTCCTATCCACTGTGTACCAAAGAAATGTGGTATTACAGTTATCACCAATGAAAATGATGAACTTGTTCCAACCAGAACCATTACAGGTTGGCGAATATGCATCTATTATCGTAAACTCAATGAAGCAACCGTAAAAGATCACTTTCTCTTACCTTTTATGGATCAAATACCAGAAAGACTAGCATGAAATAAATACTTCTGTTTCCTTGATGGTTTTTCTGGGTAATTTCAAATTCCTATAGATCCTAATGACCAAGAAAAAACAACATTCACATGTCCTTTCGGCACATACGCTTATAAAAGAATGCCTTTCGGTTTATGTAATGCTCCTGCCGCATTTCAAAGATGTATGTTGGCAATCTTTCATGATATGATCGAAGAATCCATCAAAGTATTCATGGACAATTTATCCATCTTTGGAAACTCTTTCGACACATGCCTAAACAACCTTGATAAAATGCTCCAACGTTGTAAAGATGCACATCTCGTTCTAAACTGGGAAAAATATCACTTTATGGTCAAAGAAGGAATTGTGCTCGGACACAAGGTGTCCAGCGCAAGACTTGAAGTTGACAAAGCAAAAATCGATGTAATCTCAAAACTTCCACCCCCTACTAATATTAAAGGTATTAGAAGCTTTCTCGGACATGCTGGTTTTTACTGACGTTTCATTAAATACTTCTCGAAAATTGCTCGACCTCTAAATAAACTACTCGAAAAAGACACTCCATTTGAATTCAATGATGAATGTCAAAAAGCATTTGAATTATTGAAAGAGAGACTCACATGTGCTCCTGTGATCGTAAGCCCAAACTGGAATCTTCTATTTGAACTTATGTGTGATGCAAGTGATTTCGCTGTAGGAGCTGTCTTAGGTCAAAAAGATGGTAAAAACTTTCACCCAATCTACTTCGCAAGCACAACCCTTAATTTTGCTCAACAAAAATACACATTAACCGAAAAAGAACTTATGGCTGTAGTTTTTGCATTTGACAAATTCAGCTCCTATCTAATTCTCTCAAAAACTATTGTTCATACTGATCATTCAGCTCTAAGGCACTTATTCAAAAAGCAAGATGCTAAGCCACGCCTTATTCGATGGATCTTACTTCTAAAAGAATTTGAAATAGAAATCAAAGATAGAAAAGGTACCGAAAATGTTACAGCCGATCACTTATCCCCTGACTTGAAAATGATTTGAAACAAGCGATGATAGTGAAGTCGATGATGACTTTCTCGGAGAAACTGTTATGGAAATCAACACCAAAAATGAACCATGGTTCGCAGACTTTGCAAACTACCTAGTCGGTAATATTATACCAAAAGGGATGACGTATCAACAAAAGAATAAATTTTTCTCTGACCTCAAACACTACTTTTGGGAGGAACCCTACCTTTTCAAAATATGTTTTGACGGTATAATCAGACGTTGTTATCTAGACCAGAAACCCGAACCATTTTAGATCAATGTCACCACAGACCAACCGATGGACATTATGGACCAAACATAACTGCTAAAAAGGTCCTTGATTCAGGATTTTACTGGCCAACAATCATCAAAGAAGCTCATACTCTAGTCCGCTTATGTGACGCATGCCAAAAGACCAGAAATATATCAAAACGTGATGAGATGCCCTTGAACAACATTCAAGTATGTAAAATTTTTAACATATAGGGTATCGACTTTATGAGACCGTTCCCGAAATCATATAAGTTTAAATACATTCTAGTCACCGTAGATTATCTATCTAAATGGGCTGAAGCTCAAGCTTTACCAACCAATGACGCCCGAGTAGTAATCACCTTTCTGAAGAAACTATTCTGCCGTTTCAGAATGCCCAAAGCTCTAATTAGCGACCGAGGTACCCACTTCTGTAACAAAATAATGGAAAAAAACCATGAAAAGATATGGAGTTAATCACCATTTCTCTACATCTTATCACCCTCAAACTAGTGGTCAAGTTGAAAACACGAACAGGGCTCTTAAAAGAATTCTTGAAAAAACTGTTAAAGACAATCCTGCTATTTGGTCAAGAAAACTTAATGATGCTTTGTGGGCTTTTCGTACTGCCTACAAAACACCTACCGGTACCACACCATACAAACTCATATATGGAAAAAACTACCACTTACCATTTGAAATTGAACACCGTGCATACTGGACATTGAAAAATTGCAACCCAGATCTCATCGTTGCTGGTGAAAAAAGAATGTTTCAGTTACACGAGTTAGATGAACTTAGACACCAAGCTTATGAAAACTCTGTTATACCAGGAAAAAAGGAACCAAAGTCTGGAAGGACGACAGAGAAAATTAAGAATGAGAAAGGAATTCAAGCAAGGAAACAAGGTCTTACTCTTTTACTCAAAATACAAATTTAAGCAACCGAAACTCAGATCTCGATGGTTAGGACCTTATGTAGTAAAACATCAATATCCATTCGGATATGTTGAACTTTATGGAAAAGATGGGACGATCATGATAGTCGTTGGAACCGACCTAAAACTATATCACGAAGAAGATAATGACCCAAGGGAAGCAGTCACTTCCTTTTTCCTAAACAAATGAATCCCGAAAATATGAGTCTAGCTAACGACTCTCTTAAAAATTAAGCGCTTATCGGGAGGCATCCCATGCTTTCACTTAAGTGTGGAGGAGTCCCTCCTCCATTCTTTAATCTTTTATTTATTTTCTAAAAAAAATCATCAACAAAAATATTTTCTTTTGTGTGCTTTTTGTATATTTACTCTTATGCAGGTAATTTAGCTCGAAGATATGGAAAATTTCGACGTATGCTCAAAAGACAGCTCTACGAAGACGAAAACATGTACGTTAATTTTATTACTTCTTATTTTTTATTGTTTTGGTTTCCATCGATGGTGTGTTGGATTAGGTGATTAAACCAATTATAAATCTACTCTATCAGTGAGTCATGTGGTTTGATTCTTGTTTTGTCACATTTTTTTATTCTAAGCATTAGAGGTCTTATAGTTGGTTTAGTATTTCATGACTTTACGAATTCGGTTTTGTTTGATTTTGTCTAGAAACGTTTTCGTCTGTTGTTTGTGGGGTTTGGATCTATTTTGTTTACCTAAAACTATTACGTATATTGCTTATTGTTTTATTCCAATTGAGTTCTTGGCCAAATGTGTACTAGTTTGGTAATGTGTGATAGATTTTCGTCTGTTGTTTGTGGGGTTTGGATCTATTTTGTTTACCTAAAACTATTACGTATATTGCTTATTGTTTTATTCCAATTGAGTTCTTGGCCAGATGTGTACTAGTTTGGTAATGTGTGATAGATTAATTAATTTGGTCAAAACTAGTGTAGTAGTGTACTATCATTTTCTTTTTCAAAATATTTTTCAGTGAATAAGATTGCACATAGAGCTTTTAAGTTGGTTTGCTGTGTGAACATTTGTTCAAGTCCTAGTTGTTTTGTGATGGAGTAATACACATTTGTTCAAGTCCTCGTTGTTTGGTGACAGTGTAATTTTTTGTTGTTGTTGTTGATAGTTTCCAACTCCAACCATTTTAACTGGGTTTAATTCTTGTACATTAAGGCAACTCAAATTTTAAAATAGCTTACTACTATAAAATTCGTAAAAAGGTGTATATATGTTCTATGCTATAAAATTTGTGAAAAGGTGTAGCGAGTGCATGTTGTGTGTCTTGTGGTTGGTATAAAATCAATAAAAAAGGGTGCGCATATGTGTTTTAAGGTTAATATGAAATCAACGAAAATGTATGCATATATGTTTTTAATTTGTGCGTATGTGTTAGGATTTTGCATATGTGTTTTCTACTTGTTCACAATAAAATAATTATAATTGTTTGTAATTTCAGGTATTGAACATATTTTTGGAAGGCGTGAAACTCTACTTTAGTAGAAAGAGGCCTATGAAACTCTACTTTCCGATTGTGAGTTTTAGTAGAAACAGGCCTATGAAACTCTACTTTCCGGATTAAATCAAAGATTATGCATCTATGTTTTTTTAGCCTATGTGGTATTTGTGTCATGTGCATACGTGTTTTTGGTAGTCGTGCATATATGTTATACTGAATTTAATGAGAAAATTCGCAAATACACATGTTTTTGAAGGGCGTGCACATATGTTTTGGAAAGGCGACGACATATGTTCTAATGAATTTGATGAGAAAATGCAAATACACATGATCGTAGAAGGCGCGGAAGGAGTGCACATATGTTCTTGGAAAGTGTGCGCATGGATGTTCAAGATGATACCTTTGCTTTTTCAATTGTATTTCATTTGATATCAAACTTTGTGTACAATATTCATGTTTTTGGTTTATTATTAAGTTAGAAGCCACGTGTATAACATTTATGTTTTTGGCTTTATATATTGAAGTTAAGAGAATGTAAAATAGAAACATATATGCAATTACCTTTTTATCAGTACGCATTAAGTTTAAGTAAATGATACACCGATAACATATGTGCAATTAAGTTATTGAACAAAACACATATTAATATCAACTGTAAATTGCAAAAGAAAAGAAAAAAAAGTGTTATTTTAAAAAAATTAGTTCACTGAAATACAAATGTATCTAAAAATAGTACACTTAAAAAAATCAACTTCCTAAATTTCAAGTATTATAAAAAACGGGCTTATATTAAAAAATATTTAGAAAAAAAACAATCAAAATATGTTACGTAGTATTTTTAATTCCTAAATTTAAGGGATTAAAAAAGGTTTTTTAATTAAAAAAATTAAAAAAGAAAGTAAAAAGTTGTTTTACCATTATACCCTTTTTAGATTAAATAAAATCTTTAAAATTACTAAATTTTTATTGGTCCAAAATAGTTTTGTAGAGTTCTGCACCTAAAATGGGTTTCAGGGGGGGGGGGAAATAGTGGGGTGGTTGAAATGATTTATCTAGGGTGTTGAGTGGTTTGCAGGATAGAAGTATGGGACGACATCCCCTAGTTGTACCTGGGTTTTGTTTGGGCGGGAAAAATGGCTTTGGATAAGTTGGCAGCTTTGGCCCCTCAAGTCTTATAACTTCATTGCAAACTTCGCCCGGTTTGCAATTTCGACCCTTGTCTTTTAACTCTTGTAATACAACTTGAGGTTTGGCAATTATAGTCCCTTAAGTTGTATTTTCTTCACTTGGTTGACTTTTGACTTTGTCTTTTCCATTCCGTGCTCGGTTTTGTGGCTTTGTTTTTGTCATGTTCTTGAATATCCATTTCCTGCACAATACAAATGCAAAACATACAAATACGATGTATTTTTGGTACGTTTTTAGTCATTTAAGTCAGTTTTTAATGGAAAATGGTATGTGTAATTAAGCACATACCAACCCCACGCAAATCCATCAAATGAATCCGGAACCAAAAAAATTAACAAAGAAACTCCGAATCAGTATGATATGTGGCCTTCAAAAGAAACCCATGAAAGTGTTGGAATACATATGACCGATTTCAATTTCAGGTAAATTTTTATCTTTATAATTTTTGTGAGTTATGAATTTACGATGTATCTGCAAAATGTGATTTCATATATGTCAAGTATAATTACAAAGACGAACAAATATGTGATTTCATGAATCTTTATGCAGATGTGAAAGGATTGCACGATTTAGAAAAAAAGGGGTCGATGATATGGTAATTTCTCTGAAGTTTATCTTTTTTCCCATCACTTATTGAGGAAGTTATGATGGATATGAGTATAGTGAAGTAAGTATTTCGGGTCCTTGCTGTACATTTCTTCTTTATATAGTTGGATTTGTTTTTGTCAATTTTATTGATGGCATTTTTAGTATATGTTGATATAATTTGTTTGATGGTGTATACTTGTCTTCATCATTGTATTCTTATTAGAAATGAGGCTTTTAGCTTATAAGATTTTTTTGCCTATGATCAGTTGCCGTAGAGCCCTTTCGATTGAATCGTTAAGTTTTTGAAAGTAATGTTGCTGTGAGCTAAAAGATGCGTTAGAAACTGCCGCTACCGTACATGTTTTGTAACTCGAATACTATATAATTAACTATTTTTTATTATCTTTGTGTTATGCATGTTCTGTAATTTGTATACATAAACATTTGACGTCATGTTGAAAATGGTTTAATGTATTAGTTTATAGTCTTACACAAGATGTTAGCGGAATACTAAAAGCAATGTGCATAGTGAAATTTATGATGGTGTAATCTGTTTGCCATGAGATTATGCTCTTTTATTATAGTCTTAAGTATAGTTGATGATAAAATGGATGCATTGTCACTTTTGGCTGCATGGTTTGTTTTTTAGTTATAAGTAATTTGGTGCATGATTAGGGGGAGTATCTCTAACAGACATGTGTGTTCAAACAGATGATGAGGTAAATCAGCGGGGAATAGCGGTGATATAGGTTTGTTTCAGCAGGCAAATTCAAACACCTCAAGAGTCAAGACTATCAATTAGAAAGAAAGGACAGGTACAACACTAAACATACGCCTTAGGAATTAAAGAAGCAAGTGAAATGATTTATGTCTGATTACATGAAATTGTGCCATATAAAAGGAAAAGATGAGGGTGGTAGTGGTGTTGGAATTTGGTAGCATGTGAGTGTGGTCGGCCATTAGTTTGGAGATATGTAAGTGTCGTGATTTTGTCATTTAATGTGTAATGAAATGGATGTATAGATATTAGACATATTTAGAAAGATCAAGTGTAAGGCAATGCACTTCTCTTCACCTTCAGGGGACTAATTTTATATATTTTGTAGGCGGCGACTACGATGGTGATAGGAAGATGGATGACCTAAAGTTTTTCTACAGAGCATATATCGCTGATGCATTATCAGGTGGTCGTATGGAGAAAGACAAGGTATAAAATCAAACTTTTTTGGCTACCATATATCAGTTAAACTGAACTTCTATTTTTGTGAAAATGCTTATTTATTGCGGGTTCCAGCTTCCAAAAGTTGACGGATGCAATATGAAATGTCTCCCATCTAAGGTAATCAATCTGTGTAATGTTGCTATAAACACTGTTATTGTCTTAACTCTTAAGTATAATGCATCAAAATTCTTATGACTTATTGCAGACATTGTCATATATATATTATATGTAATTCTGCAACTTTGTGGTCGAATTAGTATCACTACGCTCAATCCTTGCGATCATGTATATGTAAGACCAAAAAACCAATGATAAGGTACATAGCAGTGACGGAGCTAGGATTTAATTTTTAGGTGGGCCAAAAAAACGATAAATATGAATCTTCTATCGCCTAGCATCGACGATTTCCTGCTATCAACTACTGATAATAGTTACAAGTTACTACTCATGATTGTCGTAAGTGCACTGTAAATAAAATTGCTAATAATACTTTCAGGGCCAAACCCATTTAGATATAATTAGATACTCTATACAATATAACTTGTGACAAAATTCTGGTATAAGTATTACTAATTTCCAAATGGTTGGGGTGGGCCTTGGCCAACCTAACCTCTAAGGTAGCTCTGTCCCTGGTACATAGTTTCATGGTCAGGATTCTTAATATCCCAATTGCAAGATAGTAAAGCAACGTTTTCTTAGAATCTTTGTGAGAAGTTGCAGTTTGATAAAAATGTCACCCGTTGATTATGTTTAATGTGACTAAACCTTAGTGGGCTATACCTGGGTTGTAGACGTAATTTAGGACTTCTCATAATTCTGATTTAAGTGTAATTCTATTCTGAATAGTATGTAAGAAGATTATTTCAAAACAAGTAATTAACTTGAAGTCTATTAATGGTAGTTGGGTTGAAACCAGTAGCTATATAGGAATATAACTTAGAGTTCACTGTTCGTTTATCTGTTTGCTTTAACTTCGTTGATCAGGACTTGTGTGCGAAAGTTCAGATATTTCTTGAAAACAGTTCCAGTCTATGGGAAATGATGAGATTGATATTGCAGTAAGAAAACATATGAGCTACTTCATACGGATGAAAATACGGATGACCGAGAGGAAGATATAGATGACCAGCACCAAAAGTAGAAGGTAAATTTTCCCAACGCTTATAACCAGATAAGCCATGAACCATTTGGAATAACAAATACCCAAGTTAATAAAGATTGTATGTATTCGTTGAAGTTGATGCCTCTATTGTATCTAAAGAGATGCGTATATTATACTTTTTGTTATTAGTGAATATTTTAGTTGTTAGTATTTTCTATAATTATCCAGCTATTCAAGTTGATCTTTCAAGTGAAACAAGTTTTGATCTTTGACATTTTAGCATATATTCCAGGCAAGTGAAAAAGAAACCATTTATGATGTTGCTGATTCTGACATCAATTCAGGTGTATTTTTCCTTATAACATAATTTGTTGAACTTACTATATTTGGGATCATACACATTTGGCACGTGGTCTTGCATATCTATATAGAAATTGTATCAAGTTAATTTTTTAAGCACCACATAGTGCATACTTTAGACCACTAAATAGTCGGTTTCTCTTAGATGATCATTTTTGACAACATCAAAATGGCAAAATAAATATATTTTTCGGAAACTGGTGTTATTGCGTATGGTGATTGGTAAATAGGACAAGTGCATTGATATACCGACTTTAATCTATCGAATGAGGTTGACATGGTTCATCATCTTTTTTGCAGTTCAAGGGAAAATGGATCAAAGCTACCAATTTGAACACTATTAAGGATTTATTAAATGGAGAAAATTTATTACAATTTCAGAAGTAGATGTCTTACCAAATGCATTTGTTGATATGAGACCTACTATTTGCCAACATAAAAGACAAGTGGTGGCGATGAAGTAGCTGATCAAATTTCCATGTTTTACCAAATATATTTGTTGATATGGGACCTACTATAAGTTCAGTTTATCTCTTGAGGTTCTGTTGACCATATGATAAATATTCAAAACTTTTAGAGATTGATCATATATGGCTTCTAATTACTTATTAGGTGATGTTTACCAAATGCATTTACCCGGGTGTATGTAGCTTAAATATATAACTTGAATATTTGAGCGATAACGTATTTGAGTTTGCTATAGTTTGTCACTTAAATTTATGGTTGAACTTTGTGCAGGTTGATGCTTATTCTATTTGCACAAATATCATTCTATGTAATTGTATATACTTAAGTTGTTTGATTTTCATGTGCCTTAACAACTTTTATTATTAATTGTCCAACTTGCTACAAGGTATAGTGATAACTTCTGATATAATTTTATTTTTTAATTATTTTGTAATATGGTCACTAAAGATATTTTACTAATGTTGATACTGACCAATAATATTTAAAATGAAAGTTAGGTTGAACTCTTTTAGTTACAAATTTTAAAGTCGGATAAAAGATGTAGCAAATTTTGTAATGATTTGTATGTTCGGTTCTCGAAGCTTGGATTGTCCTTTTATTCATGTAATTTACATACCATCGTAGTGGATTTTTGAGCTCACCTTATTGACCCTTTTGAAAAAATATGTTCAAAGCTTCGTCCTCGCTTATCTAATACTTGGACATGATTGGTTTTTAAACAATGTAAAATTTACCCGCCTATCTAATAAAAGCTTCGTCACGAAGGAATTATGTGTAGCTCTTTCAAGGGTAAACATCAAGAAAGGTTTAAAAGTATTATGTTGTGACAACGTTGTCTACAAAGAAGTACTTTATAGAAATCTCCTAAATTGCACTTTAAAATTTATAAGAACGTTAAACTTTTATTTTGATGCTACAATTTATGAAATTTAAATATTTTATTTTTTGTTACTTATTTAACAACTTTATATTAATGTCATTGAAAATTTATTTAGTATATTTTGTATTAAGGGTGAAAATATGTTCTCTATTTTGATGCAACATACATCTAATTTTTTATAACTCAATGCTCCTTTGTTTTACAGTCAACATTGCTCGCTGTGATTTTTATCAAGTGTATATAAGCTTTAACATTTATCTAAGGCTTTTTTATGCCTTATGCTAAATTATGACATCATTTTTAACAAGCTTAGATTATCTATTCTATAATGTGAATTTATCTACCTTTTAAATCTATTTAATAATCTCTAAACAATTTCTTAAAGCAACCCGTCCAACGGACGGGCCTGCGGCTAGTATATATATATATATATATATATATATATATATGGGAGCGTTCAATGCAGAACCACTTTTTTGTACGGAACCTACGGAACTTGTTTGAATCAATAGGAATTTAGTGTATTATTAATTGTTTTTCTTAATTCAAAAGGGTATAATAGTCAAAAAAAAAACATTTTAAATATATTTTTTTAATTTAAAAACATTTTTTTAGTTTCCTTGATTTCCAGAACTAATTTTTTTTTTAATTTTATACTTTTTTCAGTATACATTTATTCAGAAATTAAGGTGCATATATGTTTTTTTTAATATTTTAGATTTACATATGTTCTTTGCGTAGAATTGTTTAGACATCAAACTTATTTTTTTTCTTGGTAATGACACATATGTTAATTGTTTATATTTTTATTCTTTGAAATTTATGACAAAAAACATAAACATATACAAGCTCTAAAATTTAAAACAAACCAAAACATAAACAGTATACAAATATAAATATTTGATATAAAATGAAATACAATTCAAATACAAATGTGTCTTGTTAAATAAATATGTGCACGTCATCAAAAAACATAGGTGCACTCTTGAAAGAACATATATGCATGCTTCAATTTTCTCATCAAATTCTTTAAAACATATGAACGTCATTCCAAGAACATAGTGCACGTTGCGCTTGTTGAGTATAGATGTGCACATCATTCAAAAACATGTATGTACCCTTCCAGAAACATATGTGCACCCTTCATTTTCTTATCAATTTCATTAAAACATATGAGCACCATTTCAAGAACATACGTGCACGCTGCGCTTTCTCGTCAACTGCATTAAAGACATATGTGCACGTCTATGTTACCTAAGATCCAGATTTAAACATATAAAACTTTTAACGTGATATGAATAAAAACTAATTAAACGAATCCATAGAATTTGTTTCACGCAATAACATCAGGTCCATCAATAAGTAATAGGATATAAGATGACACATAGTTAGTTGATTAATACATAAAAAAATCATCCAAACTTGCTCATATCAATATAAAACCGAAACTAATTCGAACACCCAACTTAATATTGAAACAAAATTTTCAACTTTATGTATTCTATCAATTACAATATCAAAAGAAAACTAAAATTTTAATAAACTAAATATTAATCCTCAATGTTATAAGTATTCTATGATAATTAATTATATCTCATAACACAAAAAGAAGATCCTCAATTGTGATATCAATTTCTACTAAAAGAAAGATATTTATGAATTAAACACCGTCTATTAGTGTTACCAATTTTCATGGAATTGAATAAACTTGTCTTGAATTGGAAGAAACAAACATCCGATGCAACACTAATGAGACTTTAAATCAAATAAGATTACTTGTATATTCATCTTTGATTCGAGATACTTACAAACAAAAGTTAATTATATTTACAATCGTTTTTATTTTATGTATGGTTGATGGAGACTATCGAGATGGCTGGGAATTGATAAAAGAAGAATTAGGGTTTGAGAGAGGGATATGTGAGAGAGAAAAATATTTAGAATTAATTGATTTCAAGTCAAAAAATGTGAGACGGTTTATGGAGAATGATAATATGAAATTCCTTTAATGCCCCTAATTCATTTAAAAGAGATTTATTTAACACCCCTTACATTACATTAATTACACAAATAGCACAAGTCATCTCATCCATTAATAAAATGATCTAACGGTTTAAAAATGGTTATGTAAGTTCTATACAAAAAAGTGGTTCTGCATTGAATATCCTACTATTTATATACTAGTTTCAAGGCCCGCCCGTTGGGCGGGGAGCTTTAAGGTATTGTTGGAAGAAACATTTATATTTTGATAGTTGTTCGTTATTGTATTTGGTAGATCCAATTATTGTGTATCATTAGGCAAATTATCTTTAATGTAATTTAGACAAATAAATGTAATTATCAAGAGAGTTTATAAGATAATATTGCGAAACAGTGATATAACAAAGTATAAATATGATATAACATAGTATAATTTGTTATGAAATAACGTAGTAACACGAAAACTTTGAGGTCCAATCAAAACAAAGCTGCACTTGATATAAAAAGGTGTATGGGTTAGTTAAAATCGAATATATTTACCTTTTGATTGTTTGTACAAATCTCGCACACTTCAATGATTTCTAGCGATGTCAACAGGTACGATATAGAAAGAGTTTATAGTGGTGTTCGTGATTTTTCTGTGAAAATAATAAGGAACAGAGATGGTGGCTAGGGTTTTCTAAGAGAGAGAAGACATGACTATTTTTTAGATCTGATGAAATTGTAACTGATCCACAATTTACGTATATTATTTTCTTTCACTCTTAAGAATGGTTTATGAAATTCCATATGTGCCCCTATACAATTTAAACTGTATAACATAAAATTATACTTATTTACTGATGTAAACAAAATTCGTGTCGGTTTTTAGTAATTGTCCAAAAGTCCCTTTGTCGGGTCGGGCCCCCATCAAATAACTTAGATTGCTTGATCTGTACTAGAGCAAGAAAGTATGATTTTTCTGCACAATAAAAGTAAACCGTTAGCCTTGCCGTGGGGACGGACCCCACGATTAGACTCCGGTGTGAGAGTAAGTATTCATATTGTCAGAGAGAATAAGAATAATTGTGTACCTTTTGGGATGTATTGTGACCCCTATTTATAGGTGTCTAGTACTAGGGTTTCCTAGTATTTCGGTTACTTTAGTAGTGGCCCCCCCCCCTGATGGGTCCCTTTGTCGGCGATGGGTCCGCGACAATCGTGCTGGAACGGACGCAGATGATCAGGCGGACTGATCGTCTAATAGGTGGATCCGCGGTCGCTCGTCTACAAGGGTAATCCGCTGAACAGGAAAAATCCCCCGGCCCTTAATTCGGGGCCGAATCGGGCCGCGGCCAATGCGAGATTGGGTTTTACTATGGCCCGTTATTGACAGGTTGGGCCCAAAAGCCCGAGTAATAATGTGGCCCAAGCCCAGAGGCTTGGAACACCTAGTATACGTCATCAAGTCACCCCAGTCTAGAATGATATTGCTTGCGGATCATGTCCTGCGTGCGGTGATCAATGCTAGACTTTCAGCTACTTTATTTCCTCCTGGAGTTATCTATTATTATGCCATACCGCTTTTGGGTTGGTGACGCTTCAGTGACGTGGAGCGTTGCTGTCCTTTTACCTTCTGACTGGTGACAACTTTTCACCAGTTTCCCATGCGCTTTTCTAACGTTGATTAGGCAAGTGGCATACACGTGGCGTCATCCAAGTATCGGTAGGAGTAAATATACCAAAAGTATAAATACCACCTTCATTTTTACTGTTTTTCTCTTCTCAAAACCTTTCCACCGCCATTGTTGATTTCTTAGAGCTTTTACTTCTTATTCCACATCCGCGCGTTGCCTTCCTCGTTCTTACAGTTTTTCGAGATTCAGGTTAGCATTTATCTTAGTCTGTTCTTCAAAATGGCTAATAAACATTCCATTATGACCCGGGAGATGGTAGAAAGCTTTTGCAATAGTTATTATATTCCTGATGAAGTTCATCCTACCGCTCCGGGGCGGGATGTGACTATCACCCAATTTCCTGAGGGTAAAGTGGGTGTTTACACTAGGTTGTTCGATTATTGTGGCTATAGGATTCCTCTTACCAAGTTTTTTGTAGCCGTTCTCAAACATTTCCGTATACACATTTCTCAACTATCCCCCTTCGGTGCTGCTCGTGTATCTCATTTCGAGGTTTTGACACGCGTACTTAATCTCGCTCCATCGGTAGCTGTTTTCCGTGCGTTCTACACACGTATATATAGTGACGGATTGTTTTCGTTTGCCGTGCGTTTTCTACGCGGTTATATTGTGTGTGGATTTGTTTTGTTTGAGAAACGTTCCTCCTATCGGCCCTCCTCTCCTTGTCTCTCGAGCCTCGGAATTTATTAAGTAACTGGGCGGACATTTTTTCTGGGTTTTGTTTCCTGGGTGTTTCCTATCTCAGTCCCCTTTTTCTCAAGGGGCGCCGTGTGCCTCGGACGCACCCAGACACACCGCCATCGGCTTCTCACCTCACTGTCGTCAAGAGCATGGCTGTTCAGGTCCTTTCCTATAAATAAAGCTCTTTCGGCGGTATCCGGAATGTTTTTTAGCTCTTGTGGGTTTGGTCTGTGTGTGTGTGTCTATTTGGTGGAAAACACTAATCCGGCCTTTGATGTGTGTGTGTGTGTGTGTGTGTGTGTGGTGGGTGAAAAAAAACTTTGTTTTGGTGGTACAAGTTTTTTAACATTATGTTTTTTTATGGGGTTTAATCTTTTGTTATTTATTTTGCAGGCATGGGTTTAGCGTTGGATTATATCGGACTGCTGACCCCGGAAGGTGCAAGCGGTGGAGGTCCAGAAAGGGGAAGAGCAGGTGACGTTGCTTGAAAGTATAAAACATTGTTTCGTGTCTCTAGATGCTCCTGCTGCGGTACACCAAGCAAGTGGTAGTGGTTCTGGCGCTGGTCCTGAAGTTTCTGCTCCATCTGCGGGGGGAAATGTTGTTGTCAAAGCAGAGCGACCCCCTTCCTGCTAAAAGATTGAGGATAAATCATCCTAGCCTTGCTTTCGGGACCTACGGTGGAAGTACACTAGCTAGTTGAGACGGGACCAAAGGACCATTTCCAGAAGGCTCCTCTTTTAGTGGGGTCCTCTACATCCGCGGCACTATGTGCCATCACTCAGGTTACCGTATGCGGAGGTACAGTTCGTGCTTAGCGTTTTGTGTGTTGATTGTCTGTATTTGTACTTTCACTTAACTTCTCCTTTTTTCGCTGTTCCCGCAACTGCGGATGCCCCTTGTGTAATAATGCTGCTGTCACATGTGACTTCCAGCAGGGATACAGACGTTGTTGTACCCACGTTACGGGACCAAGTCGGGCGGGTCTTCCCAGCTGGAGACGTCGGAAGAGTCGCTGGACTCGGCTCCTGATGTCACTGTGGACGAAGCTACTTGATGTGAAGTTTTAACACACGTAAAAATATATAAAATATAATACTTAAGAAGAGAAATTAAGAAGATTACCAAGTTACCCTTGATAAAATTCACTCTCAAAAATATATATAATATAATATAAAATACGTATATTAAACCGGGTAAGTATGATCACCCGGGTCGTTATCCCCAATGACTAGTGAAATTGAAACCACGTTTAGGTTCGGATCCTGATTTGAATGAAGCAAAGATATTTGATTTGGAAAGATATAAAAATAAAATTGAAATGAACAATTAAACAAATAAGGTAAAAGTAACTATAAGGTAAATTGACTAAAATTTAACCCTAAAAATATAAACTAAAATTTCACTAAATAAAGAAAAATCGCAGAAAATTATTAAAAATGAAAGCCCTAATTTTTATCTTTTTATAAAAGTTTAATTAAACTAATTAAGACTAACCCTAATTATTAATTAAGACTAAATAAAACTAATTAATGAACTAAACTAGGGACTAATGGTGCAAATACCTAAGAAACTAACGGGGAAACTAACAAACTAACGGAGGGACTAACTGAAAAACAATTAAAATCGAAAAGTTACACTTTCTACCCTGAGAATCTATCCCGACAACAAACTAAGTCCATAAAGCATTCGAAATTTTAAAGAGCTTAAAATGAAAAACTCAAAGAAGCAAAGTTGTAAAGGAAGCTAGTGGGAACAAGATTAATAAAGACACTTAGGGCTGAAATCCACTAATAAGCTCTTAAAGAGCTTATTTCTAAACTGACCTCAGAAAGGAAGGCTTAACCTTTGATTTTAGAAAATAAGCTATAAAAAACTCAAAACTAAATCAAAATGAAAAAGGAAAGAAGTCCTAAAGAGCTTATGATATGCTTAATCTAAGAATGCAAAGAAATCAAAGCTTAAACTACTCTTATGCTACTGAAATTGATCAAGAAATAAGCAAACTCAGGAAATAAGCAAAGTAACACAAAATCCAAGTAAGCTAAAAACCTTAATAAGCTAAACTAGACTTTAAAACTTAAAGAACTTATTAATCTACTTATTATCCATCTAAATGAGCTATAAAATCTAGACTTAAAAGCTAATTTAACAAATTTAGACTCTACTTAAGTTCCTACTGTTTTTGGAATTTTCAGGTTTTTATGACTTTTGACAGCTAAATTAAACTAAGTAAATAAGCTAGAAATTGCAAATTAAGACTTAAACCGTATTAAGCTATATTAAAACTTAAATCCTACTGAATTTAATAAGCTAAATCTTAAAATTACTTATCTAAATTAAGCTAAGAACACAGCAGTACTAACTGAGGTTAGTACTGCTAGTGTAAAAATTCAGCAGTACTTTCAAGTGAAAGTACTGCTGATGCTATTTGACTTTTAAGAAAACAAAATAAGCAATGAAATAAGCTAAATAATGAAAACTAAAACTAAATTCTTAATAAACTAAAACTAAATTTAATCCTATTAATTTTGAAAAGCTAAAATTTATACTAACAGTACTAACTTATGGTTAGTACTGGTAGTGTAAAGAGTCAGCAGTACTAACTGAGGTTAGTACTGCTAGTACAATTTTGAGAATGCACTAAACCAAACACTACTTAATCACTATAACAGATTTGAGAAAAGCTTTTTAAGAGAAATCTAATGAACAAAAACTAAATACCAGATAAAAACTAGCTTAAAACAAACTTAATAATCATGATTAAACAACTGAATAATACTTAATCTAAGATCTAAACTATTTAAACTAATATTTTTGGATTTTATGAGTTTTTATGACAGAAATTGATAGCTAAAGATCTATAACTAATAAGCTAAAAACAGATGACCATTAAGCATAATGAAAGGACAATTAACACAATTAAGCTACTCTAATAAACAAATAAGCAAGAATAAAACATATAAGCTATTACTAAGCTCTGAAATTAAAGAAGAGGGAAAAAGAGAAACTTACTAAAACCTTTAGCTAAACAAAAGGTACCAATTAAGGCAGCTACAAGCTCTCTAGCTTATGAATAAGCTAGAGTTTAAGTCCTTGGGATCTCTTCCAAGGTAAGATCCCCTTCCAAAAGCTTAGATCCAATAAGATCCATGAAAGTTTAAATTGATTTAAGGTTTAGATAAGGTTAATTCTGAATTCAAACAGCTCAATTTCAGCTTAGAGACTGAAAGAGCTTAATAAGAGCTTATTAGCTTATTGAGACAATATGACTTAAAATGAGAGCTTAGAAAACGAGATTTAGAATATTAAAAACTGAATATCATTAATTGAAAAAGCTGATTACAATACTTGAAAAGAAAAATTACATTTAAGAAAATTACGAATTTAAGCTAAAAATAACTAAAAACTAAAATATTCTCCTCAAACACGCCCTGGTGTGTGAGAAGTGAGGTCTTTTTATAGTGTCCAGCTGAAGCTTCTAGGACCTCTGCCTTGCTCTCCAAACTTTCAATCTCTGCCATTCATTGCTTTAATCATTTGAGCTTCAATCGTAGCCGTTGGATTAAGATGTGGACACCTGAGGATTGCCAGCGTGTCATTCCCTGATGTGACGTTTGTGTTAGTTTTGTGAGTAAATTAGCACAAAACCCAATAAACTGTGCTTTCTTGTAATGTTGACTAGAGGCTCTTCTTAATGAATCCTTTGATAAAGACTGATTTGACCCTGGGTTTGTGATGTAGACCTCTTGAATTGACTTAATCACCCTTTAATTTTGATTTTTGCCATTGTTTAACCATGAGGTAAGAAAAAGAAATGATGAATAGTAAATGTGTTTCCCGCTTCTTTGTGATCACTAGTGTTAAGTATGGTCACATGACAGCCAAAAGGTTTAAGGTGACTAATGTTTGGAACTTTCCCAGATAAAAGTTCATAGGGTGTTTTATTATGGGGCCTAGTTACTAAAACCCTGTTTAGAACATAACAAGCAGTACTAACTGCTTCTGTCCAAAACATGGTAGGTAACTTAGAGTCAGCAAGCATAGTTCTTGCTGCCTCTATAAGGGTTCTATTCTTTCTTTCAGCAACCCCATTTTGTTGTGGGGTTCTGGCAACACTATAATCCCTTTTAATCCCCTTGGACCCACAGAGTTCAATTAAGTTAGAATTTTTAAACTCTGTCCCATTGTCACACCTTATAGCCTTAACCTTTTTAGTTAGCTGGTTTTCAACAAAAGTAATGAAATCCCTAAGGATATAAAAAGTCTCATCCTTAGTCCCCAAAAAGAAAACCCAGCTAAACCTGCTAAAGTCATCTGTAACCACCAAGGAATAGTGCTTGTGATCAATGCTTCTGATGGAAGTAGGACCAAAAAGGTCCATATGAAGTAACTAGAGAGGCTCAGAAATGGTGCTGACTGCAGTGATGGCCTTGTAAGAGGCCTTGTGTTGCTTTCCTTTGTTGCAGGCAACACAGTTGTGTTCATTTGTGAAGAGTTTGGAAGGAAGCCCATTGACTAATCCATGTTTTGCCAGCTTGTTCATGTTTTTGAAGTTCACATGAGCCATCCTTCTATGCCATTTTGTGGACTCATCTAAGGATGCTTTTGCCAACAAACACTTGATTTCTCTTTCTGAATGGATGTCAGTCAAATTGAAGCAGTAGAGATTGTGTCTCCTTGGAACTCTGAGAACAACCTGACTTGAATCAGGTAGTTGGAACTCCTTGGAGAGTACAAGGCACTCTTTGTCTGTAAAAAGGACTTTGTTCTTGGTATCACAGATTTGTGACACAGAGAACAAATTAAAGTTCTGAAGCTCTTCCACATAATAAACATTCTCAAAATTGAAGTTGGAAGTCCTAATGGTGCCTTTTCCAGTGATTTTACCATCTCCACCTCCAAAAGTGACAGTCCCTCCTTTAATCTTCACAAAGTCAGCCAATTTCTCCTTATTACCTGTCATGCTTCTGGAACAACCACTATCAACAATACCTAAATCTTTATTTGTATGAGGATTGTCCTACAATATACAAAAGAAAGTACAACATTAGTATACATGGGAGACCCAAGTCAGAACTGACTTGGGCCTGCCTTGTGGATCAATAAGAGGAAAACCCTGTAGATTGTTGAGATCCACCATTGTTCTTGGATCCCCAATGCATATATGGCCTGTTACTTTGCCAAGAACAACCTGCTGAGGTCTTAACAGCAGTTCCCCATCTTCCCCCATCCATATCCATTTGGTTATATGAGCCAGGCCTACTAAACTGTTGAAAATAATGGCTTTTTGGTCTGGTCATAGGTCTAGCAGCAGGATTATGCCAACCAGCAGGAAATGGCCTACCAGCAGGAACAGATGTTGGTCTATTCCTACTACCAGCAGGAACATAGGCTGGTCTAGGAACAAATGAGGGAATGTTTTCTACATTTTTCCACACAGGTGCATTATTCAATCTCAACTGATTCTCATAAAAATCACAATCACGAATCAAATGAAATTTACTACCACAAACAAAACATTTCTTAGAACCAAAAGACTTGTTTTTACACAGACTAATATTGTTTGACCCATTCCTATTACATAAATTCCTAGGAGTTTTTACATTCTCCTTAAAAGAAAAACTAGGACTTTGAGTGACATTGGATGGTCCTAGGTCATCAGTCTTGTGTAAAGTCTTCAAATCAACTGAACTAGAGGCTGAAGCTAAGGATTCATTGGTCTTGGAGCTTGAGGTCTGGACACTTGGCACACAGGATGCAAAGTCAGTGGTCTCTGAGTCTGAAGACTTGTCACTGTTATCACAAGAGACAAAGTCATTAGATACAGAGTTAGTGTCAGATGAATTATTGGACTTTGAACCATAGGTAAACTGTGTATCATCAATGTCAGGCTTGTTGGAAGGAGGCATGAATGTTCCTGTTATAGGGGGAGGAACAGCATGCATTCCAACAGGTTTGACAAACCAGTCATAGAGAGGTTTCTCTATAGCATCCTTAAGAGATGAGTCAAAGATACTAGGTGCAGAGAGATCAAACACCTCATCTGATCCAAAAGTGTCTCCATATCCTAAACCAAATTTTGATCTAGTAGACATGGAGCTATGGATCAGTTTGTTTAGGTTTTTGGAAGAATCCATCCATTTGTCAAACCTTGCCTCAGACTCCTCAAGTTTGACCTTGTTATTCATATTATCAATTTTAGCCTGTTCATTCAATTTTTCAGTATATTTTAGCATGTTGGTGGTGTTGCCTAGGTCTGCAGTCAAGATTCTAATTTTCTCTTCTAAAGCTAACTGATTATTTTGGTACCAAGACTTCTGTTGTTCTAAGTTTTGAAGTGAACTTTTGTATGCTTGTACTTGGATAAAACACTCTTTATATTGCACTTCTAGATTATCAAAATCCTTTTTAAGTTCTGTATAAATATAATTACAACCAAAAGGACAAGATTGTACCTGAGGGGATAACCCCATAAGTGCAAATTGAGTTTCAGCATCAGTAGCATCACTAGAAGTAACAGAAACACCATCAGCACCAACACCAGCAGCAACAGAAACACCATCAGAACCATTACCAGCAGCAACAAACACACCATCAGCAAAAATACCATCAGTACTAACTCCATCAGCAGCATCAACAGCAGGAATAACAGCATCATCCCCATATCCTGCAATCATCCCATAGACTTCAGAAGCACCTTTCTCCATATCTTCACTTTCGTGGTCTGACCAATTGAGCATTGAATCAACTGACACCAAAGCCTTTGGTTCTTCTGATTTATCCAGTTCTTTGATCTTAAATTGAGAATACCTTGTCTTTGAATCCACCTTCTTCCCTGTACATTCTCGTGCAAAATGTCCCAACTCTGAACATTGATAGCACCTGACCTTCTTTTTATCAAACCTGGCAGCATCTTTGTTATTAAACTTGAGTTTTCTACCAGCCTTCTTTTCAAATCTATTGATTCGAACAGAAAGCATTGCCATCTGCCATTTGATGTCAAGTTCTTCCAAATCCAACTTGCCAATTTGGTCAAAGTCTTCATAAGTGATCTGTTGTTGTGGATCACTTTCAGCAACAAAGGAGTGAAGAACATTTTCAAGAACATTGCCTGAAGCAGCAGCAGAGGAAGAAGTAGTGGTATAGTTAACAGTAGAAGGTTGACCTTTGGAGTCAGCAGTTGACCACTTGGAATTAGTGCTAGCAGCACTAATGAACGCTGAGTGTGTAGGAGCAGCAGGAACTCTTGAATCATAGCTAGAACCACCTTTCACATCAATCTCAAGTGTCCTAAGCTTGTTATATAAATCATCAAAGCTTAAGAAATCAAGACCACCCTTTGTTTTAAGGGTGATTGCTACCTGTGACCAAGAAGGTGGTAAAGCTCTAAGGAACTTCATGTTGCAGTCTTCATTATCTGGCCTTGCTTGCATTTGATTCAGTTGACTCAGCACCTTCTGAAACCTATCATATCCCTTGTGCAAACCTTCAGATTCAGATATCTTAAAGTCTGCAAACTCCTGCTTAAGCATTGACTTCCTCATTTTCTTTGACTCTTCATTCCCTCCAAATCTGGCTTTTACTGCCAACCAGATATCCTTAGCATCATCAAGATGATGAAAGTCAGCCATATGATCCTCTGGTAGAGACTGAAGTAGAATAGTTCTAGCTTTTATCTCTCGTTGTACAGCAATCTGTTCTTCCATAGTGACAGGAGGAAGAATCATTATGTTGCCTCTTGGATCTCTACTGTTAGTTTCCTGGTGTTCCTGGAAGAACAATGTTCCACCTGGATTGTGGTCAGTGTTCATGATCTAATATTCCATCTACATTGCCCAAGTTTTCATACTCTTCTTTTTCAAATAGGGAATTTGGCATTATGTGGAACTGTGTTGAATTATATTGCTGGAATTGAGGCTGAGGATTTTGTGAGGGTTGTGCAGAGGAGGAAGTTTGTGCCTGAAATACAGGTTCAGTTGTTGCCATAGAAAATACTGGTTCGGATGTTGTTGGGATGGAGAATGAAGAATCGGATGGTGATGGTCCAGTAAACGGTGGTGTTGGATACGGTGAAGTCATTGTAATGATTTAGAAGCAATAACAGTAATTATTCTTCAACAGAGACTCTCTCCAGGCTCTGATACCACTTGTAGGTCTCAGCCCTAGATAGATCTTTTAAGCCTGTGAAGGATATAGAGTACTAATGTAATCAAAAGTAACTCTGTGAGAGTCTAACAACACAATCTATTGTTCACGCGGAAAATAAACAATAGTGCTAAAGAAGAATTACTAAGAACAATACTTTGATCCTCTATGGATCTTTTCTATTAATCACAAAACTATTTCTTGATTGTTCAATCGTCTCTCAAACCTAAACTGTGTGGTTTCATTTATAGATATGAAACCCTAAACTAATTCTCCTAGAATTACGTTTTCATGAGTCTATCTACTACTTCTCATGCCTATCCATAGTTTAAACGAACTAAACTTATCCTGGAGTAATTACTTTACTCTACCAGGACTAATATCATAAGCAGCAGGAACTACATACCCGCTAGTAGCAACTATTACACTATCAGTAGCAATTGCTCTACCAGTAGGAACTACATACCTACCAGTAGGAACTAATAAATACAAATATATTCCTAACACTAAAAATAATTGTATGACTCACATTTAGGACTCTTATGCATCAACTCTAAACATACATTAAAACATATATCTGAATCAGTTATTAAATGGATTAGGTCGTGTCTGGACGTCGTTGCATACTATTGTTTGAATCATACTCTCAGCTACTTATCATTTTATTTGAGGTGAGTTCTTGTAGCCCTACTTTTTAAACTCTTTTCCGTTGGAGAACAATGATACTCAAAATCTATTTCAACTACTTTTACTACTGTGCAAAATCTCTTATTTCTTTTTGGACAATGTGATGTACCTATGATTGCTTGTATGAATGCTATGTGAACACTATATGAATACTATGAGATCTATTTATGCGAAGTTCCAATGTGAATTTCTGCACAACACTATTTAGCCGAGTTTGTAGCTCTAGCTGGTAGGTGATAGGTCCGGAGGATGATAGGTCCGGAGGATGATAGGTCCGAAGGACTATAAGCAGAGAGGGAATTCTATTGTTTTGTTGATATGGGTTGGGATACCCTGGTATGATGTGTTGATGTGATGATAATCTAAATACTATTATATGCATTCTGCTTTCATAATGCACTTTTGTCCACACCCTTAAATTCTAGCACACCAACTGGGTTTACTCTCTAAACCTACGGGTTCACCAACTTTATGTTGACCTTTTGGAGTATCATTTTCAGGTGTGATCGACATTGTTATCAGATTGGTATATGAAAATCAAAGACCTCTACTACTAGGATGTTTTATAAAGACAAGGGTTTTTAACTAATTAAGGCTTTATTTCCTAAATGGTTGTAATCTAAATTTCTTGTAACAAAGCTTGGTATATCTTGTATCTTTTGTGATGTAATCATTACGTCACATCCCGTGTTTCCGCTCTTAGCGGGGTGTGACAATAATAATCCTCTAAACTCTAAAACTCTTTGTCTATTCTCCTTGGCCGTCGATCGTATACTCTAAAGGACTCGAATCCGTTAGTCGACCAACTAGTCGACTACGTACTCTCCAACATACATAGTATCTATCCCTAGTTCTGCCTGTTCAGTTTGGATACTTGGCACAACCAATGTGGCGATTCTCCCCAAGAACCCTTGGATCGATTGAACAAGCATCAAGCAAGAAGAAAAAGGTGATTCCGTGCACGCAGTCAAGATTTAGGAGCTTACGTTATAGCATAATCAAGTAAGTATTCTTTAGACATCCTTATATGTGTTTAGGTTTAGTTTACATCTCTGATTAGGAGACCTATCATTAGGGGTTTGGTTTGCATGGCCTTTCGATAATGCTTAATTATAACATATATCTAGGCACATTATCATAACATTTATGCATGTATATTTGTAATTCTAGTTAAATTTTGATACTTCATGAATAGTAATTGTGTTTATAGGTTCATTGGAAGCAATACGAAACCAAAAGCACTCCAAGTAACCTAACCCAAACATCCAAATGCACGTAGGAAACCAAAATACTAATCAAAGTAGATCAAGACAAATCTAATATCCACACTAACGCTATAAACGACAACCTATAGTTGCTTGGCTTATCAACTGAACTCGTCTAACGATAAAGTACGAAACAATAAAATGTTTAATACAAATACACGACCGATTTGTATGTTTTCCCCTTAGTCGATGGTCGAACACAAAAAGGAAATATACTTAAGGGGAAGAAGGCGTTAACAGGTACATTTGTTAACTTATAGATCCTTGGTGTGGCATGGTACAAAGGGAAATCTACTTAAGGGGAAGTTTTGTTTCATTCAGGGAGATGATTACATCTTAACTTCAGGGGAAGCTTTGGCTTTATGATGAAGTTTGTACACGACTTTGTTTGTTTTGTCATCATAAAATAGGGGAAGATTGTTGGGTGAATTATTGATTTGATGAGACAAAATAAATAAAAGAATGAAACAAGAAGGACTTAAATGCAAAGCTAGAATTGTTTAAAAGATGGAAGATTTTGAAGATTCTAAAAGATCTCCTTAAGAAGATAAAAGATATAGAAGATAAAGATAAAAGTTAGGAAGATATTATTTGTTTCCTAATTATATTTGTTCTTATCCTTTGTAAACCTAAATGATCTCTACTATATAAAAAGACATTAGGTCGTGTAGTTTAGGCGTACAAAAAAAAAACGTGTGTGTGTGTATCTCAAGGGAGATGTAGACGTCTATAATGGTGATGTAGCCTCAAGGTAATCAAGGTTTTCCTTGATCTCTGTTACTGTTAGAGATAGGTAACTGTATTATTCTGATCAAATAATATTAAGGCTTGGTGGAAACGTTTAATGATAAAACCTTGTTTGATAATATACTGTTCTTTATTATTCCGCTGCATATTTATATTATCTGTAAAACATATCCTAGATGGGCTTAAACGATCTTCACAATTGGTATCAGAGCATGGGGGCTCTTGATCTAGGATCTACAAGGTTTTTGAAGAAACCCTAAAACTCTAATTTTCAAGAAATTGTTTGTGGTAAAAGTTTTCTAGGGTTTGGAAGTTAAGTTGCTGTAACAGTGTTTAAAATCGTCCTCTCTACCTATTTTTGGGTATGCAATACGATTGTCAAGCGTTGTGATTATTTTCTATAAGGGTTTCTTGGTGTAAACAACTGTGATGATGGGTCTGGATCTCTTCGAATATATATTTAGATCATCATCATTATTAGGTTCGTCATGTGTGAAACCCTAATAGTATGGGTTTATTGTTTGATTTGGTTTGGTTATTATCGATCACTGTTTTGTTCGTTCATCTATATGGATCGATGGTTTTTGCATATGGAAAAATGGTTAAGTGATGATGCCCTAACTACTATATATTACATGTTGGTTCTTATTTGGCCTATATCTGATCGTGGATAAGAGTTGGATTTGGTACTTCTTATATATAATTGTGGGCTGGTAGAAACGCAATTGGATCACATTCATGAGTGCTGCTAGTATATTTTTATTAGTACTGCCAGTTATTGATTACTACTGCCAATATAAGAAGTTAGTACTGCTCGTTCCCATTAGTACTGTCCATGAGAATGAAGAATTGTGACAGGTTTGCAACAGTTTAGTAACAGATTATGTGTCACAAAAAGGTATGGGAGGAAGGAGTAATCATAATAGTGACAGTTTAGTAACAGATTTGTGACAGAAAAAGCGTTGCTAAATGGTATGGGAGGAAGGAGATAGCAGTTTAGTGACGGTTTAGTGACAGGAAAAGTGTTGCTAACAAGGCGTCGTCTGGATATGCTTCCAGTGTCGAATAAAAAAAGGTATCCTTAATAGTAGTTATTGTTAATACTGTTTGTTTATGCTGCCAAGAAAAGGGTTATCAAGATGCAGCATATGGTCGATCTTTGGTTTGAATATGCTTCCAGTGTCGAATAAAGAAACAACAGGTTCGTATAAGGTTGTAACTGCTGCTATTGGACGTGGATAGGGTTTTATTGGGTACTAATTTTATATTGTCCAATAGTATTAAAAGACTTGAACGCAGTTTGGAATATTGTTTTGGTTATGTAATGTTAATACTGCTGTCAAAAAGAGATTAAAATTGCTAATAAAAGTTTGTACTACTAGGGTTGAAACTAAATACTGCCGAAGGTAAAGTAGTACTGCTAGTTCATGGATAATGCTGCCAAGTCTATATTAATCAGTGTTCTAAAAGGCGCGCCTTGGCGCCGCAAAGGCGTCGCCAAGGAGTGAGGCGTAGCCTCGCCGTTACGAAATGGGCCTTGGCGTTGGCTCTGGGCGTAGCGTGGTTCAAGGCGTGAAATGGCGGGCAAAGGTGCGCTATATTGCAAGGCGTGGAGCCATTTTTAGAAGCACTTAGAAAGTTTTTGGGCTATTTTGTATTTGGGCTATTTTACTTTTGGGCTTAGTAATATTTGTTCTAAATCAATTTTGACTACTAATTACAAACTGAGTTTATGACGTCTATGAGTTTATGATCTACAGCCACTCGTATATGTAAGTAACAATTAATTACTTAATTAGTATTTACTATTTAGTCATTTAGCTGATAAGGTTTTTACTCAAAAACAACAAGGAACCACGAGATATATGATATAATCTACAACTTGGAACTACGACACCACCGTTTCCTTCGTCCCTCGTACATCGTCCACCGTCCAACCATCACCATCCATCGGTAAGTATTTAATAGTTCATATGGAAATTGATTAACTCTTTATATCATTTTGTGTTTTTTCACTTTATTTGTTATGCATATCACCTTTTGTAAACTCTTATGCATAACACCTTTTGTAAACTTGATATGTATATGTATATGATATATGATATTATTACATAAATCTATAAATATTTTTTTGCCGCTTTAGTCACGCCTTGACAAACGTCATAGCTTCGCAAAGGCTCCTAAGGCTTAAGGCATGACCATGCCGCCACGTCACGCCTCACGCTATTTATATCCTTGATATTAATGCTGCTTTTAACACAGGTTTGATATGTGTTAATACTACTTGTATCTGTTAATGCTGCTAACAGTAATGGTTAATACTGTTAGCTTTATCTCAAGTATGTTAATACTGCTTGGGATTAAAAGGTTGGTTAGTGCTGCTCGTATAGAAAGTTAGTACAGCTTTGTATCTTGAAGAGTTTGTGCTGCCAAGCAACTTAGTGTTGCTCAGTTTAAATGGATTATGCTGCTTGGATTGATTACATGTTCACGCTGTCAGTTTGTACTGCCAGCTTATCTACTTAGTACTGCTCAAAGATGTTACTACTGCTCGTTGTATCTGATATCGGGTAACACTTAATTTTGGATCTCGGATAACACACACAGAAGGTTATGATTTTAAATGTTCTTAAACATTTAAAAGGCTCATTTTTAGATTTCTTGGATTAATTGATTACGAAGATTATTGTTTATCACTTATTTGACATTGAAGTGGAGTTTCACGGATGCGTGTTCTTATCATATCTTAAAGTGGGTGTTACACTTTGAAGATAACTTGTTCGTGCTTAAAAACGATATGATGAAGACTTGTCAGAATCTAGCAAAGGTGTATGATTTCTCTTATTGTGCTCAATGCTCACATTTGCTATCACTTTGGTCTGGTGTCTCACAGAAGATGAGGATTTTGTCAAGAGGTTGCGATCTACTTATATTTCACAGATTTAGTTATGAGTTTGGAGTCACGTGGATAGTTCAAGACATAAGACACAAGTTTGAGTTATTCTACTTCAGCATCAAGTTCGTTATACTTAGTTTTCTTCATCAGTGATCATTACATAGAGCCTATAGAATTGAAGATTCAAGAAATGGTTAACATATGGGTTTTAGGGGAAGCTTATTGTCAAACATGTTTAACCATTTACATGTGGCATTGAGGTGAAGGTTTTTACTACTGCTAGTCATTATTACTATTGCTAGTGTGAGTTTATACTACTCAAGTTCATTTTTCTTATTGTGCTTAATGGTGGGTAATTTGAGGAAATAGAAGGCTTGGATTAGAAGTGTGATAGTGGTTTGTGGTGGTCAAGATCAAAGTTGCATCTACTTAGAGTTCCTTATTTGATTGTGACAAAAAGGGGAAGAGGGCGTTAACAGGTACAATTGGCAACTTATAGATCCTTGGTGTGCCATGGTACAAAGGGAAATCTACTTAAGGGGAAGTTTCATTTCATTCAGGGAGATAATTACATCTCAATTTCAGGGGAAGATTTGGCTTTATGATAAAGTTCGTACACGACTTTGTTTGTTTTGTCATCATCAAATAGGGGAAGATTGTTGGGAATTATTGATTTGATAAGACAAAATAAATAAAAGAATGAAACAAGAAGGACTTAAATGCAAAGCTAGAATTCTTCAAAAGATGAAAGATTTTGAAGATTCTAAAAGATCTCCTTAAGAAGATAAAAGATATAGAAGATAAAGATAAAAGTTAGGAAGATATTATTTGTTTCCTAATTATATTTGTTCTTATCCTTTGTAAACCTAGATGATCTCTACTATATAAAGAGACATTAGGTCATGTAGTTTAGGCGTACACAAAAAACATATGTATGTGTATCTCAAGGGAGATGTAGACGTCTATAATGGTGATGTAGCCTCAAGGTAACCAAGGTTTTCCTTGATCCCTGTTACTGTTAGAGATAGGTAACGATATTATTCTGATCAAATAATATTTAGTGGAAACGTTTAATGATAAAACCTTGTTTGATAATATACTTTTCTTTATTATTTCGCTGCATATTTATATTATCTCTAAAACATATCCTAGATGGGCTTAAACGATCTTCACACATAAGTATCTTAATTTATAAAGAAACTTGAGTGTGATTATTAATAACCTTGTGAAACAAACTCGGATCAAAATTGTTAAAAATAACTTAGTCTTGAATTGGTTTATCGTTCTTATTGGTTGTTTGTATTTCTTATGATCTTAACGAGGATTATATGTTCTAAACTCATTATATTAGAATTTGGTAAAACTTGTTCTAATTCTTGTAATCAACTTGTCAAACCCATCCTCATAATAAGCAATCCGAGTAAACAAGTGTTGTCTTAATCTATTGAATTTGCCATTAGCATTACTTTTTGTTATTTGTCATCTTGAAGTTTTCAATGAATTAAACAAACCGTTACACAAGACTCTCACTTTAACTTCACACAAATCCTTGCAAACGACCTCAACTTACCAATCCTACCTAACTATACACTATAAGGGTATACTTGCCCGAATGTGTTCCTAATTAAATGATAATTCTTATTTTTAAATTTAAAGCTTTTTGGACACGTCACCTTTACTTGTTATTTTCCTTTGTACATGTTTTATATGCCATGTGGGTGACCATCAATATCCTACAATTCCTACGTCTAATGTCTAATGGATAAATTGTACATTAGCTTTCACCAATCTACACATAGACCCAAGCTAATTCCCTAACGGAGTCCTTACAGAAATCACACACAACGACATCACGAACTCCACACACGTACACAAACACTTCCACACCAGAAAAGAACAACCCCCTTGCTTGACCATACCCGGTACAAGACTTTACAACCTTGGCTTCTTCACACCCGGAGTAAGACTTATACAGTTGCGCCTCTGCACTCATAGTAAGACTTGTTACTTAGTTACAATTTGAGAGATGAGAGTTATAGTATCGTTTCCATTAATACAAGATAAGTAGAAGAATATGAGTCTAGATGATAACACACAAAGAGAGGATCAAGCTCGTATGATGTTCTTCTCTTGCTGAGAAGTTTGCTTTCAATAATGATCAAAGATGTTCAAACACAAGTGATTTATGAAAGACTTAGAGAGATATAAGAGACAAATAAGAGGGGGGGAATAGTTGGCAAGAGGTGAGCTTCAAGCATGGCAAAAGGTCTCTATTTATAAAGAAAAGACACCTTAAAAATAAACATGCATTCAATATCAAAGCAAATAATCATTGATTATCAAAATAATCACGAAGGCATATAGTCATATCACATAGAAATAAGTTATCATCTTGAAACTTTAAAACGCATATGTGAGATGCCATGAATCAAGGAACATTTAATAAAATCTTAATTACTACTTGTTTAATGAGAAATTCTAATGAAAGACAAATTTGATTAATGTAAATTAACTTTACTTACTACTTGTTTATTGAGTTTAAATTTACCTATCGAAGTGTAGCAAAGATGAAATATGATTGGTTCTCTAATACTTCGCCTAATATGACTCAAACAACAATGTTTTTATAACGGTAGATCTAGATGATATATTTTACACATAACCATAATAGAGATGTGTTGAATGCTTAGAAAAATGCAAGTAAAATGTTTTAATATTTTGTTCAAGATCTATAGGTTGTTTGGTTTTGATGATATATTTCTTGATTTAATGGATGTCTTATATTAAGTCATCTTTTGAGTAGTTGTCACATGTAATTTTGACGTGTTTAGATTCTCAAAAGCCAAGAGTTGTGCTTATTTATGACAATAAAGAATAGTTATATTGAGAATGTTTTACGAATCCTCCTTTGCATATCTTGTGAAATGAATCTCATTAAGGTTATTTACTTTAATTGAGTTTGTGATTCTTTAAAGATATATGATTGAAGCGAGACATATTGTATTTTTAAACAAGTATGCTTTTCTAAGATGATAAAATTATCATTCTTATGAATGCTATATAACCTAATAAAACAAGTATTTGAATGAATGAATTTTACTTGTTTATGCATTGACGTATATTGTGGTAGGTTAATTTTCAATTCTAATAGCTCATATTTTACAAATAATATGTAGTGTATTATCTTGTAACACAACCCTTCATGCCACGAAGAAATAAAATGCATATGATATATATTATCCTTAATCAATCGTTTAACACGATGAGTGCATGAATTCCTTAGACATAATGTTTCTCAAATATCATGTTATCCTAGGTGAATGAATAAGAGTATTATTCTTATTTTAGAATGTAGACAAATGTGAATTCGAGCTTTGAGTTGTATGAGCAAATTTTACATATGTTGTTTGTTTGCTTGTGTTTGATTTTTCGAAAATGGCACATTTACCAATTTCATTGCAATGTAAATTGCTTGAATATTTAGGACGAAACATCCAAGTCGTCAATCCTATTTCATTATGTATTTTATGCATCTTATTAAATATATTAGTCTAATATTTGGAACACAACTATTGGATAAGTAGACTCAATATGGCATCATCAACACAAGTGTGAGTTATGATCCGATGCATATTCTTTTCATCTAAAAAATGATGTAATTATTTTTATATCAATCTAGTGTGACTGAGTATGTAGATTCAAGATAATATCTTTTGTTATATTTTGATATAATCTTGAAACTAAACAAATAAGAATTCGATTTTATGTCCATACTCGAAAACTTGTCAATTAGATTCGATTAATGATATTCAATCATATTTGGATAATGAATCGATATATATACACGAATCTTTTTTGACCCTCACGACACACTCTTTTGAAGAAATAAATAAATATTTTAATAGTGTGTTCCATTAATCTTAAGACTAATATTAAGTGCGAGGACATTTAAAATGATGACCTAACTTGTTTCTTAAAGATAATCATCAATTGTATATGTGAGAAAAAATATTGAGTATCATGCAGAATATGCATAGTTTTGACATTTAAGGTGTATAGAACTTACCTAGTAACTTTTAAGCATTACAAACAACTTTAGAAAACAATTACATGTTTATATAACATTTTCAATTATTTGACTAGAGTAAATGTTTTAATTTCTGGTAAATGTTAATATGAAGTTTTATACCAAAATATCATTACAAAAAAAAGAAATTTTCTTACCAAGAAAGTTAAGCTTTTAATTTTATGATTTGCAATAAATCATAGGTTTATTTTAATCAACGATTGTTAGTTATGATGTGAGTCTAGACAATGTACAGCACGTGATATGTATCAAAACTACATTTTTTTTATTAAATGCTAATGTCATAAAATTGATTTTTATCTTGTTTAACCCACGTTAATGCAAGATAGTTTATGACATTATTTCTAGATCATGTTTAAACTTTTGATTAAATGGAAGGTGTTCAATATTTTTGGTGACACATTTTACCACTTGAACTACTAATACGTAATTGTGCAGACGCCCTTTTCTTTAGATTTGACCAAAACTTAGTAGCTCTAGATCCTAAGTGGAGTTACTATGTTTTAATAAGGTATAAGGTTTTGATGTCACATTTGCAAAACAAAAGGATCTTTTCCTATATGCTAATACAGGAAAATTTCGCAATCTTAATGCAAGAAGTCTGCATAGATCTATTTTACGCCTAATCTGGAAAAACTATTGACAAAATTAAATGACATGGCACATGCGTTTAGATATATAAGTAGCTCAATTACAAATAGCAACAATCACTTAATAATATCTATTAACAAAATAAGACACAAGGAAGTACACATAATCATTTAGCATAGTACATAAAAGAACTTGTCGTCGTTTTGTGTATTATATACAACAATGTATACTTAGCTCGGTTTTGTTTGAAAACGAATTAGTTTCCTCTCCATTTTAAAAATTAACCAAGTTTAATATTTTTGAAAAGTTAAATACACTATTTTTCAAAGATATATCGACTAGAAATGTCCTACTCGAAAGGAAAAAATATAAAATACAAGTTTTTACGTTTAATAACGAACTCCACTAATTTGGACAATAAGTAGTATTTTATATTTCTGACCAACTTAGGTTTATTGTAATTACTTGGAAGTATTTTTATATGAAAGTAAACTTAATTACCTTTAAAATGCCGGGTGGCACGACTTCTACGGACTTACGTTTGTTTTCATATGAATTTCAAAGTTTACGAAAATATGCCGAAATAGTCAAGTGGACCCCTAATTGACTAAGGGGACCGACTGGAGATCAAGGGGGCATTCTTAGGTTTATTGTAATTGCTTGGATCAGGGGGCCGCCACCTGAAACACAGATTTGCCATTTTTTTATACAAAATCATTTAGTGACTTAGCGAAAAGACGTAAAACTTACTGAACTTGATACCAAACATATAACACTTATTTTAATCATCATTTTTACTCCAAGCTAGTATACTAGGCGTATTTAACAACAAAATTAATACAAGTCAAGCAAAAAAAACACTTTTCATATTTAATCCGCCTTCATAGGTAATTTGATACATGAATCATACTCAATTTATAAAATCATTTGTTTTGAAAATTAGAGCGACGAGGCTCTGATACCAATTTTAGAAACGGGGGGGGGGGGGGAGGGGTTGTTGTTGTGGGGGTATGGGGTGGTGGGATTTGAATGGGGGGGGGTGGGGGGGGGTGGGGGGGTGGGGCGGGGGGGGGCGGGGGCGGGGCGGGGTGGGGGGTAGGTGGGTGGGGGGCGGGGGGGGGGGGGGGGATGCGGGGGGGGGGGGGGGGGGTCGGGGGGGGGGAGTGGGGGCGGAGGGGGGGGGGGGGGTGGGGGGGGGGTGGAGGGGGGGGGGGGTGTGAGGGGGGGGGGGCGGTGGGGGGGTGAGGGGGGGTGGGGGGGGTTGGGGGGGGGTGGGGGTGGGGTGGGGGGGGGGGGGGCGGGGTGGGGGGGGGGGCGGGGGGGTCGGGGGGGGGGGGGGGGCGGGAGGGGGGGGGGCGGGGGGGGGGGTGGGGGGTGGCGGGGGGGGGGGGGTTGGGGGGGGGGGGGGGGGGTGGGGGGGGGTTCGGGGCTAGGGCGGGGTGGGGGGGGGGGGGGGGGGGGGGACGTGGGGGGGGGGGGGGTGGCGGGGAGAGGGAGGGGTGGTGGTGGGGTGGGGGGTGGGGTATGGAGGGTGCTGGGGGAGGGGGGGCGGGGGGGGGGGGGGTGGGGGGGGGAGGGGGGGATGGGCTGGTGGGGGGGAGGGGGCGGGGGGGGGGGGGCGGGTGGGGGCGGGGAGGGGTGGCGGGGGAGTGGGGGCGGGGGGGTGGTGGGGAGGGGGGTGGGGGTGTGGGGGGGGGGGGTGGGGGAGTGGTGGGGGGGGGGGGTGGGGGAGGGGGTGGGGGGGGGTGGGAGAGGGGGGGGGGGGGCGGGGGTGGGGGGGGGGGGGGGGGGGGGGGGGTTGGGGGGGGGGGGGGGCGGGGGGGCGGGTAGGGGGGGTGGGTGGGTGGAGGGGGGGGTGTGGGTGGGGGGGGGCTGTGGGGGGGTTGGGGTGGTCTGGCGGGGGGGGGGGGGGGGGGGGGGGTGGAGGGTGGGGGGGAGGGGGGGGGCGGGTGGTGGGGGGGGGGGCGGGGGTGTGCCGGGGGGGTGGGGGGGTGGGGGTTGAGGGGGGGGGAGGGTGGGGGGGGGGGGCGAGGGGGCGGGGTGGGTAGGGGGGGGGGGGAGTGGATGGGGGGGGGTGGGGGGGGGGGAGGGGGGGGGGGGGGGCGGGGGGGGGGGTGGGGGGGGGGGGGGGGGGGGGGGGGTGGTGTGGGGGGGGAGTGGGGGAGGGGGGGGCGGGGGGAGGGGGGGGGTGGGGTGTGGGTGGGGGGGGGGGCGGCGGGACGTGGGGGGGGGGGGGGGGCCGGTATGGGTGGGGGTGGGGGGGGGGAGTGTTGGGGGGTGGCGGGGAGGGGGATGTGGGGGGGGGGGGGGGGGCGGCGGGGGGGGGGGGGGGGGGGGGGGGGGGGGGTGGAGTGGGGGGGGGCGTAGTCGGGGGGGGGGGGAGGGTGGTTGGGGGGGGGGGGGTGGGGGGGTGCGGGGGGGGTTCTGGCGGGGGGGGGGAGGGGGTGGGGGGGGTGGGGGGGGGGGGCTGGGGGGGGGGGGGGTGTGTGGGGGGGGGGAGGGGGTAGGGGGGGGGGTGGCAGGGGGGGGAGGGGCGGGGGGGGGGGGTGGGGGGGGTGGGGGGGCGCGGGGGACGGGGTGGTGGGTGGGGAAGGGGGGGGTGGTTGGGGGTTGGGGGGTTGAAGGGGGGGGGGGGGCGGGGAGGGGACGGTGGGGGGAGGGGGGTGGGGGGGGGGGGTGGGGGGGGGGGGGATTAGGGCGGGGGAGGGGGGGGTGGGGGGGGCGGGGGGGGGTGGGTGGAGGGGGGCGGGGGGCGGGGGGTGGGGGGGGGGGGGGGGTGGTGGGGGGGGGGGGGGTATTCTGGGGGGGCTGGGGGGGTTGGGGGGGTGGTGGGGGGGGGGGTTTGGGGGGGGGTTTGGGGGTGGTTGGGGGGAGAGGCCGTTGGGGGGAGGGGGGGGGGGGGGGGGGGGGTGGGGAGGGGGGGTGGGGGGGGGGGGGGGGTGGGGGGGGGGGGGTGGGTGGGGTTGGGGGGGGGGCGGGGGGGTGTCGGGGGGGGACGGTGGGGGGGGTGGGGGGTGGGGGGGGGGGGGTGGGGGGGGGGGGGCGGGGGGGGGGGGGGGGGGGTGGGGGGGGGTGGGGGGTGTCGGGGGGGGGTGGGGGGGGGGGGTGGGATAGGGGGAGGGTGCGAGGGGAGGAGTGGTTTGTGGGGGGGGGGGGGGGGGGGGGGGGGGGGGGGGGGGGGGGGGGGGGGGGGGGGGGGGGGGGGTGGGGGGTGGTGTGGGGGGCGGGGGGGGGCGGGGGGGGGTGGGGGGGGGGGGGTAGGGGGGGGGCGGGGGGGTGGGGGGGGCGGGGATGGGGGGGGGGGGGGCGGGGGGGAGGGGGAGGGGGCGGGGGGGGGGGGGTGCGGCGGGGTGGGGGGGGGGGGGTGGGGGGGGGGGTGGTGGGGGGGGGGGGGGGGGGGGGGGGGGGGGTGGGGGGTGTTGGGGTCGGAGGGGGGGGGTGGGTGGTGTGGGGGGGGGCGGGGGGGGGGGGGGGGGGGGGCGGTGGGTGCGGGGGGGGGGGGGGGGGTTGGGGTGGGGGGTGGGGGGGGAGGGGGGGGGGGTTTGTGGGGGGGGGGGGGTGGGGGGGGGGGGAGCGGGGGGGGGGGGTGCGGGGGGGGGGGGGGGGGCGGGGTGGGGGGGTGGTGGTGGGGGGGGGGGGGGTCGGGGGGGGGGGTGGGGGGGGGGGGGGGGGGGTGGCGGGCGGGGGGGGGGGGGGGGGGGTTGGGGGGGGGGGTGGTGAGGGGGGTGGTGGGGGGGGTGTGGGGGGGGGGGTGAAGGGGGGGGGGGGGGGGGGGGTCGGGGGGGGGGGGGGGGGGGGGGGGGTGGGGGGGGGGGGGTGGGTGTGGGGGGGGGGTGGGGGGGGGGGGTGTGGAGGGGGGGTTGATTGGGGGAGGTGGGGGGGGGGTGGGGTGGGGGGGGGAGGTGGGAGGTTGGGGTGGGGGGGGGGGGAGGGGGGGGGGGGGGCGGGGTGGGGGGTGGGGGGGGGGGGGGGGGGGGGGGGGGGGGGGGGGGGGGGGGGGGGGGGGGGGGGGGGGTGGGGGTGGGGGGGGGGGTGTGGGGGGGGGGGGGGTGGTAGGCGTGGGGGGGGGGGTGGGGGGCGTGCTGGGGTGGGGGGGGGGAGGTTGGGGGGCGGGGGGGGGGGGGGTCTGGGGGGGGGGGAGGGGATGGGGGTGATGGGGGAGTGTTTGGGGGGGGGGGGGGGGGGGTGGGGGTGGGTGATGGGGGGTAGGGGGGGGGGGGGTTGGTGGGGGGGGGGGGGGCGGGGTGGGGTATGGGGGGTGTATAAGGTGTCGGTGGGGGGGGGGGGGGGGGGTGGGGGGGGGGGGCGGGGGGGTGGGTGGGGGGGTCAGGGCGGGGGGGGGGGGGTGGGGGGGCGGGGGGCGGGGGGGGGGGGAGGGGGGGGTGTGGGGCAGGGGAGGGCGTTGGGGGGGGGGGGAGGGCGCGGGTTGGGGGCGGGGGGGGGGGGGGGGGGTGTGGGGGGGGGGGGCGGGGGGGTGCGTTGGGAGGGGGAGGGGCGGCGGGAGGTGGGGGTGGGGGGGGAGGGTGGGGGGGTGGGGGGGGGGGGGGGGGGGGCGGGGGGATGGTGTGGGGGGGGGGGGGGGGGGGGAGTGGGGGGGTTCGGGGGGGGGGTAGGGACCGGCGGGGGGGGTGGGGGGGGGGAGGGTGTGTGGGGGGTGGGGCGGGGGGGTGGTGGGGGTGGGGAAGGGGCGGGTGGGTGGGGGGGGGGGGGGGGGTCGGGGGGGGGGGGGGTCGGGGGGTGGGCGGGTGGGTGGGGGGGGTGTGGTGGGTGGGTGAGGTTGGGGGGGGGGGGGTGGTGGGGTGGGGCGGGGGGGGGGGGTGGTGGGGGTGGGGGGGGGGGGGGGCGGGGGGGGGGGGCGAGTGTGCGGGGGGGTCGGGAGGGGCTGGGGTGGGGGGGGGGGCGGTGGTGTGGGGGTGGGCGGGGGGGGGGCTGGGGGGGGGGGGGGTGGGGGGGTGGGGGGGAGGTGGGGCGGGGGGGGGGGGGGTGAGGGGGGGGGGTGGGGGGAGTGTGGGTGAAGGGGGGCGTGCGGTGGGGGGTGGGGGCGGGGGGCGGAGGGGATAGGGGGGGGATGGGGGGGGGGGGGGGGGGGGGGGTGGGGGGGGGGTGGTGAGGCTGGGAGTTGTGAGGGGGGGGGGGGGGTGGGGGGGGGGAGGGGGGGGGGGTGGTGGGGGGTGGGGGGGGGTGTGGGGAGGGGGTTTGTGGGGAGGGTGGGGGGGGGGGCGGTGTGGGGGTGCGGGGGGGGGGGCGGGGGGGGGGGGGTGTTGGGTGGGGGTGGGTTGGGGGTGGGGGGGGGGGGGGGTGGGCGGGGGGGGGGGGGAGTGGGGTGGGGGGGGGGGGGGGTGGGGGGGTGGCGGGGGGGGGGGGGGCCGGGGGGGGTGGGGGGGGGGGTTGGGGGTGTGGGGGGGGGGGGGGGGGGGGATGTGGGTGCGGGTGGGGGGGGGGGGGGGGGGGAGTGGGGTGGGGGGGTGGGGGGGGGGGGAGGCGGGGGGGGGGGGGGGGGGGGGGGGGGGGGGGTGGGGGGTGGGGTGCGGGGTGGGAAGGGGGCGGGGGGGGGGGGGGGCGGGGGGGGGGGGGGGTGGGGTTGCGGTGGGGGTGGTGGCGGGGGTGGGCGTGGGTGGTGGGTGTGGGGGGGGGGGGGGGGGGCGGCGTGGGGGGGGGGGGGGGGGGGGGTGGGTGGGGGGGTGGGTTGTGGGGGCGAGGGGGTGGGGGGGTCGGGGGTGGGGGGGGGGGGAGGGGGGGTGAGGGTGGTGGGGGGTGTGAGGGGTGAGGGTGCGGGGAGGGGGGTGGATGGAGGCGGGGGGGGGGGTGGGGGGTGGGGTGGGGGTGGGTGGGCGGGGGGGGGGTGCGGGGGGTGGGGGGGGGGGGGGAGGTGGGGGTGGGGGTGGCTCGGGGGGGGGGGCGGGGTCGGGGTGGGGGAGGGGGGTGGTGGGGGGGGTGGGGGGGGGGGGTGGGGGGGGGGGGGGGGGGGGGGGGGGGGGGGGGGGGGGGGGGGGGTGCGGCGTGGACGGGGGGGAGGGGCGGGGGGGGGGGGGGGGGGGGGGGGGGGGGGTTGGGGGGGGGGGGGGAGGAGGGGGGGAGGGGGGAGTGCGGGGGGGGGGGGGGGGGGGGGGGGTGGGGGGGGGGGGGGGGGGGGGGGGGGGGGGGTGGAGGGGGGGGGGTGGGGGGGCGTGGGTATGTGGGAGGGGAGTGGGTGGTGGGGGGGGGGGGTGGGGGGCGGGGGGACGGGGGGCGCGGGGGGGGCCAGGGGTGGGGGTGGGGGGTCGGGTGGTGGGCGGTGGGGGTGGGTGGGGATGGGGTGGGTGGTGTTGGGAGGCGTGGGGCTCGGGGGGGGTGGAGGGGGGTTGGGGGCGGGGGGGGGTGGGGTGGGGGGGGGTGGGGGGGGTTGGGGGGTGGAGGGTTAGGGGAGGGGGGGGGGGGGGGGGGGGGGGGTGGGGGGGGGGGGGCGTGGGGGGGTGGCGGGGGGGGGGGTGGGGTTGGTGGAGGTTGGGCGGGGGCGGTGGGGGGGGGGGGGGGGGGTTGGGGGGGGGGTGGGGGGCGGGGGGGTTGGGGTGAGGGTGGGGGGGGGAGGGGTGCTGAGTGGGGGGGGCCGGGGGGGGGGGGGGGGGGGGTGGGGGTGCGGGGTGGGGGCGGGGGGGGGGGAGGGGTTGGGGGGGGGGGGGGGGGGTGTGGGGGGGGTGCTGGGGCGGGTGGGGGCGGGGTGGGGGGGTGGGCGAGGAGGGGGGGGTGGGGGGGGGTGGGGGGGGGGGGGGGGTGGGGGGGGGGGGGGGGCGGGGGGGGCTGGCGGTGGTGGTGGGGTGGGGGGGGGGGGCGGGTGGGGGGGGGGGGGGGTTGGGGGGGGGTGGTGGGGGGGGGCGGGGGGGGGGGGGTGCGGCGTGGCGGGGGGGGGGGTGGGCGGGGGGGGGGGGTTGGGGGGGGGGGGGGGAGGGGGTCGGGGGGGGAGGTGGGGGGTCGGGGGGGTGGGGGGTGTGGGGGGGGGGGGGATGGGCGGGGGGGGGCTGGGGTGGGCGGGGGGGGGGGTGGGGAGGGGGGGGGGGGGTGGAGGGGGGGGGGGGGGGGGGGGGAGGGGGGGGGGCGGGGGGGGGTGGGGGGGGGGGGGGGGGGCGGGTGGGGGGGGGGGGGGGGGGGGGGGGGGGGGGGGAGGGGGCGGGGGAGGTGCGGGGGGGGGGGGGGAGTGGGGGGTGTGGGGGGGGGGGAGGGGGGGGGGGGGGGGCGGTGGGGGGGGTGGGGTGGGGGGGAGGTGGGTGGGGGGCGGGGGGGGGGGGGGGGGGGGGTGGGGGGGGGGGGGGGGGGGGGGGGGGGGGGGGGCGGGGGGGGGGGTGGGGGGTTGGGGTCGGAGGGGGGGGGGTGGGTATTCGGGGGGGGGGGGTGGCGGGGTGGGTGTGGGGGGTAGAGGGGGGGGGGGTGGGGCGGGGAGTCTCGATGGGGGGTGGTGGCGGCCGGGGGGGGTGGTGGGGGGTATGGGGGGGGGGGGGGGAGGTGGGGGGGGGGGGGGGGTGGTGGGCGCGGGGGGGGGGGGGGGGAGGGCGGGATTGGGGGGTTGGGGGGGGGGGGGGAGGGGGGGGGTCGGGGGTGGGGGGGGGGGGGGGGGGGGGGGGGGGGGTTGGGGGGGTGGGGTGTGGGGGTGGGAGGGGCGTGGGGGGGGGGGGGGAGGGGGTGGGGGTGGCGGGGTGGGGGGGGGGGGGGGGGGGGGGGTGGGGGGGGGAGCGGGGGGGGGGTAGGGTGGGGGTGAGGGGCGGGGTGGGTTGGGTGGGGGGGTTGTGTGTGGGGGGGGGGGGGGGGGGGGGCGGGGGTGGGGGGGGGGTGTAGGAGTAGGGGGGGGGGGAGGGGGGGGGGGGGCTGGGTGGGGGGTCTGCGGCGGTGGTGGGGGGGGGGGGGGGGGGGTGGGTGGGGGGGGGGGTGGGGGGGGGGTGGTGGGCGGGGGGTGGCTGTCGGTTGGGGGGTGGGTGGGGGGGGAGGGGGGGGGGGGGGGGCGGGGGGGGGGGGGTGGAGGGGGGGGGGGGGTGAGGAGGGGGGCGGGGGGCTGAGGGGGTGTGGTCGCTGGGGGAGTCGGGGGGGCGGGTGGCGCGGGGGGGGTAGGGGGGGGTGGCGGGGAGGGGGGGGGGTGGGGGGCGGGGTGGGGAGGCGAGGGGAGGGGTCGCGGGGGTGGTGGGGTGGGGGGTGGGGGGGTGGGGGGGGGGGTTGGGGGGGGGGTGGGGGGAGGCGGGGGGGGGGGGGGGGGGGGGGGGGGGGGGGGGATGTGTGGGGGGGGGGGTGGGGGGTGGGGGGGTGTGGGGGGTGGTGGGGGGGGGGGGAGGGAGGGGGGGGGGGAGGGGGGTGGGGGGGGGGGGGTTGGGGTGGGGGGGGGGGGGGGGGGTGGGGGGGGGGGGGGGGGGTTGGGGGGGGGGGTGGGGGCGGGGGGGGGAGGCGGGTCGGGGTGGGGGTGGGGGGGGGTGGGGGGGGGATTCAGGGGGGGGGTGGTGGGTGGGGAGGGGGTGGTGGGGGGGGGGGTGGGTGGGTGGGGAGAGGGGGGGGGTGGGGGGGTGGGGGGGGGGGGGGGGGGGGGGGGGGTGGGGGGGGGGGGTGGAGTGGGGGTCGGGGGGGGGAGGGGGGGGTGGGGGAGGTGGGGGGGTGTGGTGGGGGGGGGGAGGGGGGGGGGGATGGGGGGGGGGGGGGGGGGCGGGGGCGGGGGGGGGGGGGGGGGGGGCTGGGGGTGGGGGGGGGTGGGGCGGGGGGGGTGGAGAGGGGATGGGGGTGGGGGTGGGGGGGGGGGGGGGGGGGGGGGGGGGGGGGGGGGGGGGGGTCGGGGGTGGGGGGTGGGAGGGGGGCTGGGCGTGGGGGGGGGGTGGGGGGAGGGAGGGGGGGGGGGGTGGGGGGAGGGGGGGGGTGGGCGGGCGGGGGCGGGGGGGGGGGGTGGGTGGGGGGGGGGTGGGGTGGGGGGGGGGGGGGTGGGGGGGGGGGGGGGGGGGGGGGAGGGGGGGGTGGGGGGGGGGGGGGGGGTTTAGGGCTGTGGGATGCGGGGGGGGGGGGGGGGGGGAGGGGGGGGGGGGGGGGGGGGTCGGGGGGGTGGGGGGGCGGGGGGGTGGGTGGGGGGGGGGGGGCGGTGGGGCGGGGGGGGGGGGGGGGGGGGGTCGGGTGGCTGGGGGGGGGGGGGGCGGGGGGGGGGGCGGGGGTGGGGTGGGGTGGGGGGTTGGGGGGGGCGGGGAGGGGAGGGGGGGGAGGGGGGGGGGGGGGGGGGGGGGGTGGGGGTGCGCGGGCGGGGGGGGGAGGGGGGGGGCGGGTGGGTGGTGCGGGGGGAGGGGTGAGGGGGGGGGGGGGGGGGGTGGGAGGGGGGCGGTGGGGGGGGGGGGAGGTTGGGGGGGGGGGGGGGGGGGGTGTGGGGGGTTGGGGGGGGCGGGGGTGGCGGGGTGGGGGGGGGGGGGGGGGGGGCGGGGGAGGGGGGTATATCTTGCATTTTGGGGGGTGGGGGGGGGGGGGGGGGCGTGGTGGGGGGAGGGGGGGGGGGGGTGGGGCGGGGGGGGGGAGGGGTGGGGGGGTGGTGGGGGGGGGGGGGGTGGGGGATGGGGGTCGGGGGGGAGTGGGGGGGGGGGGAGGGCGGGGGGGGGCGGGGGTGGGTTGGGGAGGCGTTGGGGGTGGCGGTGGGGGGGGGGTGCGGGGGGGGGGGTGGGGGGGGGGGGGGTCGGGGGGGGGGGGGGGGGTGGGTGGGGGGTGGGGGGGGGGGAGGGCGGGGGGGGGGGGGGCGTGTGTGGGGTGGGGGGTGGGTCGGGGGGGGGGGGGCAGTTGGGGGTGGTGGGGGGGGGTGGGGGGGTGGGGGCGGGGGGGGGTTGGGGTGTGGGGGGGGGGGGGGGGGGGGGGGGGGGGGGGGCGCGGGGGGCGCGGGGCGGCGGGTGGGGGGGGAGGGGGGGTAGGGGGGGGGGGGGGGTGGTGGGAGGGGGTGGGAGGGGGCGGGGGGTGTGGGGGCTGGTGAGGGGGGCGGGGGGGGGGGGTGGGAGGGGGTGGGGGGGGGGGGGGGAGAGGGGGGGGGGGGGGGGGGGAGGGGGGGGGGGGGGGGGGGCAGGCTGTGGCTGGGGGGGGTGGGGGTGGTGGGTGGGTGGGGGGGGGTGGGGGGGGGGGGGGGGGGGGGGGGGGGCGGGGGAGGGGGCGGGTGGGGGGGAGGGGGGGGGGGCAGGGGGGGGGGGGGGGAGGGGCGGGGTGGGGGGGGTTGGGGGGGGGGGGGGGATGGGGCGTGGAGGGGGGGGGCGGTGGGGGGGGGGGGGGGGGGGGAGTTGGGGGGGTGGGGGGGAGCGGGGGTGGGGGGGGGGGGGGGGGTGGGGGGGGGGGGGTGGGGGGGGGGTGGGAGGGGTGGGGGATCTGAGCGAGGGTGGGGCGGAGGGTGGGGGGGGGTGGGGGGAGGGGGGTGGGGGGTGGGGGGGGCGGGTCGGGGGGGGGGGGAGGTGGGGACGTTGGTGGACGGGGGGGGGGGGGGGGGTGGGGGTGGCGGGGGGGGGGGGGGGGGGGGGGGGGGCGGGCGGTTTGCGAGGGGGGGGGGTGGGGGGGGACGTGAGGGGGGGGGGGAGGGGTCGGGGGGGGGGGGGGGGGGGGCGGGGGGGGGGGCGGGGGGGGGCGGAGGGTTGTTAGGTGGGGGTGGGGGCGGGGTGGGGTGGGGGGGGGGAGGGGGGAGGAGGGCACGGGGTAGGGGTGGGGGGGGGAGGGTGGGCAGGGGGGTGGTGGGGGGGGGGGGCGGGGGGGGGGGGAGGGGGGGGTCGTGGGGGGGGGGGGGGGGGCTGGGGGGGGGGCGGGGGTGGGGGGGTGGGGGGGGTGGCGGGGGGGGGGTTGGGGGTGGGGGGGGGGGGGGGGGGGGGGGGGGGGGGGGGTGGGGGGGGGGGGTCGGGGGGGGGGGGGGGGGGTGTGGGGGGGGGAGGACGGGTGGGAGTGGGTTGGGGGGGGGTGGGGGGGGTGGGGGGCAGGGTGGGGGGCGGGGGGTGGGGGGTGGGGGGTGGTGGGGAGAGGGGGTGTGGGGAGGGGTGGGCGGGGGGGGGGGGGGGGGGAAGGGGGGGGGGGGGAGGGGGGGGAGGGTTGGCAGGGGATGCGGGGGGGAGTCGGGCGGGGGTTGGGGGGTAGGCGGTGGGGGGGGGGGGTGGGGTGGGGAGACGGGGGTGGTGGGGCCGGGCGGGGGGGGGGGTGGAGGGGGGGGGGGGGGGGAGGGGAGGGGGGGGGGGGTGGGGGGGGGGGGGGGGGGGGGGGCGGGGGGGTTGGGGGGGGGGGTGGTGTGGTGGGGGTGGGGACGGGTGGGGGGGGGGGGGGGGGGGGGGAGGGAGGGGGGGGGGGGTGTGGGGCGGGGGCGCTGACGACGGGGGCGGGGGGGGGGTGGGGGGGGGGTGGTGGGGGGGGGGTGGGGGGGGGGGGGGTGGAAGGGTGGGGTGGGTGGTGGGGGGGGGGGTGTGGGGGGCGGTGGGGGGGGGCGTGTGGGGGGGGGGGGGGGGGGTGGGGGGGGGGGGGGGGGTGGAGGGGGGGGGGGGCTGGGGGGGGGGAGGGGGGGGGTGGGGTGGGGGGGGGGGGGGGGGGGGGGGGGGTGGGGGGTGGGGGGTGTGTGGGGCGGAGGGGGGGCATGGGGGGGTGGGTGCGGGGGGGGGGGGGGGGGGGGGGGGGGGGGGGGGGGGTGAGTGGGGGGGGGGGGAGGGGGGGTGGGGAGGGGGGGGGGTTGGGGGGGTTGGGGGGGCGGGCCGGGGGGGGTGGGGGGGGAGGAGGGGTAGGGAGGGGGGGGGGGAGTGGGGGGGGGGGGGGGGGGGGCGGGTGGGGGGGGGCCGGGGCGGCGGGGGGGGGGTGGGTGGGGGGGCCGCTGCGGGGAGGGGGAGGGGGGGGGGGGGGGGGGGGCCGGGGGGGGGTGGGGGGGGGGTGGGGGGGGGGGGGGTGGGGGGTGGGCGGCGGGTGGGGGGGGGGGGGGGGGGGGGTTGGGGGGGGGGGAGGCGGGGGCCGTGGGCGGGTGGGGGGGAGGAGGGGTGGGGTGGGGGGGGGGGGGGGGGGGGGGGGGGGGGGGGGGGGGGGGGGGGGGGAGGGGGGGGCGGGGCGAGGGGAGGGGGGGGGGGGGTTACGGGCGGGGGGGGAGGGTGGGGCGGGGGGGTGGGGGGGGGGCGTTGGGGGGGGGGTGGGAAGGGGGCCCGCGGGGGGTGGGGGGGGGGGGGGGGAGGCTCGTGGGGGGCGGGTGCGGGGAGGCGGTGCCTTGGGTGGGGGGGGGGTGGAGGTGGGGGGGGGGTCGCTGGGTGGGGGGGGGGGGGGGGGGGGGAAGGGGTGGTGGGGTGGGGGCGGGTGGGGGGGGGGGGCTGAGGGGGGGGGGGGGTGCCGGGGGGTGAGAGGGGAGGGGGGAGGGCTAGGAGGGGGGGGGGGGTGGGGGTTGGTGGGGGGGGGGGGGTGGGGGGGGGGGGGTGGGGGGTGGGGGGGGTGGAGGGAGGGTGTGGGGGGAGGGGGTGGGGGGGGGGGGGGGGGGGGGGGGGGGGGGGGGGGGGGGGTGGGGGGGGTTCGGGGTGGGGGTGGGGGGGGGGGGGCGGGGGAGGGGGCGGGGGTGGGGTGGGGGTAGGGCGGGGTGGGGGGTGGGGGGGGGGGCGGGTGGGGGGGTGGGGGGTGGGGGGGGGGGGGGGGGGAGTGGGGGGGGGGGGGGGGGGGTGTGGCGTGCGTGGGGGGGGGGGGGCGGGAGTGAGGTGTGGGGGTCTGGGGGCGGTGGGGGCGGGGTGGGTCGCGGGGGGGGTGGATGGCGGGCCCGGGGCGGGGGTGGGGGGTGGGAGGGGGGTGTGGGGGGGGTGGAGAAAGGGGGAGGTCTCGCGGGGGAGGGGAGGGGGGGGGCTAGGCGGGGGCTGGGTGGGGTGGGTGGGGGGGGGGGGGGGGGGCGGGGGGGGGGGTCTTGGGGGCGGGGTGGGTGTGGGGAGTGGGGGAATGGGGGGGGGGGGGGGGGGGGGGGGGGTGGTGGGGGTGGTGAGCGCGGGTGGGCGGGGGGGGGGGGGGGGGGCCGGGGGAGGGGGTGGAGGGGGAGGGCGGGGGGGGGTGGGGAGGGGGGGGTGGGGGAGGGGGGGGGGCGGAGGTGGGCGGGGGGGGGGCGGGGGGGGGGGGGGGGGGGGGTGGGGGTGGTGGGGGGGGCGGGCCGGGGAGGGGGGGGGGGGGGGGGGGGTGGGGGGGTGGGGGGCGGGGGGGGGGGGGGGGGGTGGGGTGGGGGGTGGGGGGGGGGGGGGGGGGGGGGGGGGGGGGGGGGGGGGGGGGGGGGGGGGGGGGGGAGGGCGGAGGTCTTGTTGTGTGGGTGGGGGGGGGGGGGGTGGGGGGGGGCGGTGGGGGGGGAGGTGCGGGGGGGGCGGGGGTGTGGTGGGGTGTGGAGGGGGGGGGGGGGGGGATGGGGGGGGGGGGGGGGGGGGGGGGGGGGGGGGGGGTGGGGGAGGGGGTGGGGGGGGGGGGGGGGGGGGGGGGGAGGCGGCGGGGGAGGGGGGGGGGGGGGGGATTGGGGGGGTGGGGGCGGGGGTGGGGGGGGGAGGGGGGAGGGCGGGGGTGGGGGGGGGGGGGAGGGGGGGGGGGGGGAGGTGGTTGGGGGAGGGGGGGTGGGGAAGGGGGGTTCGGGGCGGCGGGGGGGGGGGGGTGGTGGTGGGGGGGGGTGGGGGGGGGGGTGTGGGGGGGGGGTGGGGGGGGTGTGGGGAGGGGGGGGGGGGGTGGTGTGTGGGGGTGGTGGGGGGGGGGGGGGGGTGGGCGGGGGGTGGGAGGGGGGCGGGGGGGTGGGGCGGGGAGGTCGAGGGGATGGGGGATTGGGGTGGGGGGGGGCGGCGGGGGGTGGGGTGGGGGGGGGGGTTGGGGGGGGGGGGGGGGGCGGGGGGGGGGGTGGAGGAGCGGGGGGGGGGGGGGGGGGGGGGGGGGGGGGGGGGGGGGGGTGGGGGGGGGTGGGGGGGGGGGGGGGCGGGGGGTGTGTGTGGGGGGGGCGGGGGTGTGTTGGGTGGGGGGGGGTGGACGGTGGTGGGGAAGGGCGGGGGGGGGTGGAGGGAGGGGGGGGGGGGGAGGGGGGGGGGGGGGGGGGGGCGTGGAGGGGGGGGCGCGGGGGGTGGGGGGTGGTGGGGGGGGGGGGGGGGGGTGATGGGTTGGGTGGGGGGGGGGGGGGGGGGGGGGGGGGGGGGGGGGGGGGGGGGGGGGGGGGGGGGGGGGTGGCGGGTGGGGGGAGGGATGGGGGGTGGGGGGGGGGGGGGGGTGGTGGGGGGGGAGGGTGGGGGGGGGGGGGGGGGGGGGGGGCGGGTGTTGTGGGTGGGGGGGGGTGGGGTGGCGGGGGTGGGGCGTGGGTGAGGGGGGTGGGGGGAAGGGGGGCGGGGGGGCGGGGGGGGTGTGGGGGGTGGGGGGTTGGGGTAGGCGGGGGCGGTGAGGTGCGGGGGGGTAGGTGGGGGGGGGGTGGGGGGGTGGACGTCGGGTGGGGGGGGGGGGGGGGGGGGTGGAGGGGGGGGGGGGGGGTGTGGGGGGGGGCAGCGGCGGGGGGGGGGGGGGAGGGGTGGTGGGGGGGGGGGGGGGGGGGCGGGGGGGGGGGGGGGGTAGTGGGGGGGCGGGGGGGGTGGTGTGGGGGGGGGGGGGGGGGGGGGGGGGGGGGGGGGGGGGGAGGCGGGGGGGGTGGGGGGGGGGGGGGCTTTGGGGGGGGGGGGGGGGGGGGGGGGGGGGGTTGGGGGGGGGGGGGGAATGAGTATGTCGGCGGGGGGGGGGGGGGGGGGGGGGGGGGGGGGGGGGTGGGGGGGGGTGGGGGGGGGGGGGGGGGGGGGGGGGGTGGGAGGGGGGGCGGGGGGGTGGGGGGGGGGGGGGGGGCACGGGTGGGTGGGGGGGGGGGGGCGGGGTGGGTGGTAGGGGGGTGGGGAGGGGGGGGGGGGGGCGGGGGGGGGGGGAGTGGGGCTGGGGGGGGTTGGAGGGTGGGGGGGGTGGCGGGGGGGGGTGGGGGGGGGGGGTTGGGGGGGGGGGGGTGGGGGGGACGGGGGGGCGTGGGGGGGGGGGGGGGGGGGGGGGGGGAGGTAGGGAGCGCGGGTGGCGGGGGTGGGGGGAGGGGTGTGGGTAGGGGGGGAAGGGGTTGGTGGGGGGGGTGGGGGGGGGGGGGGGGGGGGGGGGTGGAGGGGGGGGAGGGGGGTGGGGGTGGGGTGGGGGAGGGTAGGGGAGGGGGGCGGTGGGGGGGTCGGGGGGGGGGGGGGGGGGGGTGGGGGCGGGTGGGGGGGCGGGGGGGGGGGTGGGGTGGTGGGGGGGCGGTGGTGGAGGGGGGTGGGGGGGGGGGGTGGGGGAGGGGGGGTGGGGGGGGGGGGGAGGGGGCGGGGTGGGAGGGGGGTGGGGGCGGGGGAGTGGGAGGGGGGGGGGTGGGGGCGGGGGTGGGCGGGGTAGGGGGGGGGGAGGGGGTTCGGGTGTGGGGGGGGAGTGGGGGGGGGGGGGGCCGGGGGGTGATGGGGGGGTGGTGCGGGGGGGGGTGGGGGGGGGGTGGGTGCGGGGGGGGCGGAGGGGGGGCGGGGGGGGGAGGGGGGGGGGGGGGTGGGGGGGGAGGGGGGGGGGGGTGGGGGGGCTGGTTGGACGGGGGTTGGGGGGGGGGGTGGCGGGGGGGGGGGGGGGGGATGCTGGTGGGGGGGGGGGCGGGGGGGGGGGTGGGGGGTTGCCTGGGGGGGGGGGGGGGGGGTGAGGGGGGGGGGGGGGGGTGTGGCTGGGGGGGGGGCGGGGGGGGCTGGGGTGGCGGGGGTTGGGGGGGGGGGTGGGGGGGGGGGTCGGGGGGGGGGCGGGGGGGGGGCTGGGGGGGGGGGGGTGGTGAGGGGGGGGGGGGTTGGGGGTGGGGGGGGGGCGGGGGCGGGGGAGGTGGCGGGCGGGGGGCGGGGGGCGGGGGGGGGGGGGGGGGAGGAGCGGGGGGGTGTTTGGGTGGGGGTGGGGGGGGGTGGGGGGGAGGGGGTGGGTGGTGGGGGGGGGGGGGGTGGTAGGGGTGGGGGGGGGGGGGGGTCGGGGGGGGGGGTGGGGGGGGGGGAGGGGGGTGGGGGGGAGGTGCGGGGCGGGGGGGAGGCGGGGGGGGGGGGGGGTGGTGGCGGGCCGGGGGGGGGGGGGCGGAGGGGGGGGGGGTAGTAGGGGGGGGGGGGGGGGGTGGGTGGGGGGGTTGTTGGGGCGGTGGGGGTTGGGGGGGGGGGGTGCGTTTGGGGGGGGGGGGGGGGGTGGAGGGGGGGGGGGAGGGGGGGGATGGGGTTCAGGGGGGTGAGTGAGGGGGGGGGGGGGGGGGGGGGTGGGGCGGTGGGCGGTGGTTGGGTGGGGGGGGGGGGGGGGGGAGCGAGGGCGGCGGGGGGTGGGGGGGGTGGTGTGGTGGGGGGGCGTGGGGACGGGGGGGGGGGGGGGGGGTGGGGGGGGAGGGGGGGGGGGGGGGGGGCGGGGGGGTTGGGGGGGGGGGGACGTGGGAGGGGGGTCAATGGGGTTGGGGGGGCGTGGCGGGTGGGGGGGGTGGGGGCGGGTGGGGGGGGGGGGGGGTGAGGGGGGGGGGAGTGGGGGGGGGCGGGGGGGGGGGGTGGGGGGGGGGGGGGGGTGTGGGGAGGGGGGGGGGGGGGGGGGGTGGTGGGGGGAGGGGGGGCTTCGGGGGGGAGCAGGGTGGGGGGGTGGGGGGGGGTGAGGGGGGCGGGGGAGGGGGGGTGGGGGGGGTGGTGGGGGGGGGGGGGGGGGGTGGGGGGGGGGGGGGGGGGGAGGGTTGGGGGGGGGGGGTCGGGGGGGGGGGGGGGGGGGCTGGGGGGGGGTGGGGGGGTGATGGGGGGGGGGGGGGGTAGGGCGGGGGTGCGGGGGGGGGGTGAGGTAGGGGGTGGGGGCGGGGGGGGGGGGCTGGGGGGGGGACGGGGGGGGGGGGGGGGGGGCGGCGGGGGGGGCTGGGGGGGTGGGGGCTGGGTGGCGGGGGGGGCGGGATGGGGGGGGGGGGGGGGGGGGTTGGGAGTGATGGTTGATGGGGATGTGGGTGTGATGTGGTGGTGCGGCGTGGTTGAGTTTGGGAGGGGTGGGTTTAGGGTGGGGGGGGGGTGGGGGGGGGGGGGGGGGGGGATGGGGGGGGGGGGGGGGGTGGGGGGGGTGCGGGGGGGGGTGAGGGGTGTATGAGTTGGGGGGAGGTGGGGGGGGGTGGGGGGGGGGGGGGGGGGGGGGGGGGGGGGGGGGGAGGGGGGGGGGGGGGGGGGGGGGGGGGGGGGGGGGGGGGGGGGCGGGGAGGGGGTCGGTCGGGGGGGGGGGGTGGGACGGAGGGGGGGGTGGTGGCGGCGAGCGCGGGGGGGGGCGTGGGGGGGGAATTGCAGTGGTCGGGGGGGGGGGGGGGGGGGGGGGGGGGGGGGGGGGGGGGGGGGGCGGGGGGGCGGGGGGGGTCGGGGGGGGGTGGGCGGGTGGGGGGTGGGCGGGGGGGGAGGGGGGGGGGCTGTGAGTGGGGGGGGGTGTTGTGGGGGGGGCGGGGGGTGGGGGGTGGGGGGGGTGGGGGGGGGGTGGATGGGGGGGGGGTGAGCGGGGGGGCGGCGGTGGGGGGGGGTGGGGTGGGGGGGGCGGGGCGGCTTCTGGCGGTGGGGTGGGGGCGAGTGGGGGGTGGGGGGGGGGGGGTGGGGAGGGGGAGTTGGGGCGGGGGGGGGGGAGGTGGGAGGGGTGGGGGGGGGGGGGGGTGCGGGGGGGGGGTGGGTTGGGGAGGGGTTGGGGGTGTCTTCGGGGGTGTGGGGGTGGGGGGCGGAGGGGGGGGCGGGCGGGGGGGGGGGGGGGGTGGGGGGGGGGGGTGGGGGGGGGGGGAGGGGGGCGAGGGGTGGGGGGTGGGGAGGGGGGGGGGGGGGGGGGGGCAGGGCGGGGGGGGGCGGGGGGGGGGGGGGGGGGGGCGGGTGAGGGGCGCGGGGTGTGGCGGGAGAGGTGTGGGCGTGGGGGTGGGTGCGGGGGGCGGGGGTGGGGTGGTGGGGGGGGGGGGGGGGAGGGTGGCGGGGGGGGGGGGGGGGGGCGGGGCGGGGGTGGGGGCGGTGGGGGGTGGGCGGTGATGTGGGGGGAAGGGTGGGGGTGTCGTGGGGGGGGGGGGGGTGGGGGGGGGGAGGGGGGGGGGGGGGGGGGTGGGGGGGGGGAGGGGTGGGTGGTGGGGGGAGGGGTTGGGGGGGTGGGGGGGGGGGGGGTGGCGGGGGGGGGTGTGCGTGGGGGGGGGGGGGGCGGGGGCGCTGTGGGGGTGGGAGGGGGGGGGGGGGGGGGGGGAGGGGGGGGGGGGGGGGGGGGCGGGGGGGGGGGGGGCGTGGGGGGGGGGGGGGAGGGGGGGAGGGGGGGAGGCGTGGGGGGGGGGGGGGGGAGGGGGGGGAGGGGGGGGGGGAGTGGTGATGGGAGGGGGGGGCGGCTCGGGGGGGGGGGGGGGGGGGTGGGGTGGGGGGGGGGGGGGGGGCCGGGGGGGGGGGGGGGGGGGGGGGGGGGGGGGGGGGGGGGGGGGGGGGGGGGGGGGGGGGGGGGGGGGGGGTGGTGGTGGGGGGTGGGGGGGGGGGGGGGGGCTGATGAGGGGGGGGTTGGGGGGGGGGGGGGGGGGGGGGTTGGGGGGGGGTGGGGGGAGTGGGGGGGGGGGGGGTGGGGGAGGGGGTGGCGGCGGGGGGAGGGGGGGCGGGGGGGGTGGGGGTGGGGGGGGGGGGGTGAGGGGGGTTGGTGGACGGGTGGGGGGGGGGGGGGGGCGGGTGCGGGGGGGAGGGGGAAGGGGGGGGGCGGGGGGGGGGGGGGGGGGATGGGGGGGGGGGGGGAGTTGGGGGGGGGGAGTAGGGGGGGGTGGTTGGGGGGGTAGGGTGGTGGGGGGGGTGGGGGGGGGGTCGGGTGGGGGGAGGGGGGGGCGGGGGGTGGTTGGGGGGGGTGGGGGAAGGGGTGGGGGGCGGGGGGAATGGGGGGGGGGGGCGGGGGGGCGGGGGTGGGGGGTGGTGGGGGGGGGGGGGGGTGGGAGGGGGGGGTGGGGGGTGCGGCCGGGGCGTGTAGGGGGGGGGGGGGGGGGGGGGTGGGGGTGGGGAGGGGGGGAGGTGGGGGGGGGTGGGGGGGGGGAGGAGGGGGGGGCTACGGTGGGGCAGGGGGAGCGGGGGGGGGGTCGTGTGGGGGGGTGGGGCGGGAGGTGGAGGTCGCGGGCGTGGGGGGGTGGGGGTGGGGGAGGAGGGTTGGGGGGGGGGGGGGGGGGGGGGGGGAGGGCGGGGGGGGGGGGGGAGCGTGGGGGGGTGGAGGCGGGGGGGGGGGGGGGTGGGGGGGGGGGTGGGGGGGGGGGGGGGGATGGGTGGGTTTGGTGGGGGGGGCGGAGGTGGGAGGGGGGGGGGGGGGGGGGGGGGGGGGGGGGGGGGGTCGGGGGGCGGGGGGGTGGGGCGGGGGGGGGCGGGTTGGAGGGCGAGAGGGGGGCGGTAGTGGCGTGGGGGGGGGGGGTGGGGGGGGGGGGGGGGGGAGGGAAGGGGGTGCGGAGGGTGGTGGGGGGGGGGGGGGGGGGGGGGGGGGGGGGGGGGGGGGGGGGGGGGGGTGCGGCGGGGGGGGGGGGGGGGGGGGGGGGGGGGGGGGTGGGGGGGGCGGGGAACGGCGCGGGGGGGGGGATGGTGCCGGTGGGGGTGGGGGGGGGGGGGGGGGGGGGGGGGGCGGGGGGGTGGGGGGTGGGGGGGGGGGGGGGGGGAGGGGGGGGCGGGGGGGGGGGGGTTGGGGGGGAGGGGGGGGGTGGGGTGGGGGCGGGGGGGGGGGGGGTGGGGGGGGGGGGGGGGGGGGGGGGGGGGGGGGTGGGGGGGGGAGGATGGGGGGGGGGGGGGTGTGGTGGGGGTGGGGGGGAGTGGGCGGGCGGGGGGGGGGGGGGAGATAGGGAGTGTGGGGGGGGTGGGGGTGAGGGGGGGGGGGGGTGGTGGGGGGCGCTGGTAGGGGGGGCGCGGGGGGGGGAGGGGGTGTGAGGGGGGGGGGGGGGAGGGGGGGGGGGGTGGCGGGGGGGGGGGGGGGGGGGGGGGTGGGCGGTGGGGGGGGGAGTGGGGGTGGGGGAGGTGGGGGGGGGGGGGTGTTGGGCGTGGGGGGGGTGGGGGGCGTGGGGGGGGGGGGGTAGGGCTGGGGGGTGTGGGGGGGGGGGGATGGGGGAGGGGGGGGTGGGTGGGGGGTGGGGAGGGGGGGGGGGTGGGGGCGAGGGGTGTGGGGGGGGGGGGTGGGCGGGGTGGGGGAGGGGGGGGGGGGGGGGGGGGGGACGTTGTTGATCGGTTTGGTTGGGGGATGTTGGTGGATGTTGGATGGTGGTGGGTGGGGTTGGGGGAGCGGGGGGGGTGGGAGGGGAGGTAGTGGGGGGGGCAGGGGAGGGGGGGGCGGGGCGGGGGTGGGGTAGGCGGGGGGGGGGCGGGCAGTGGTGGGAGGGGGGGTGGGGGGGCGGGGAGGAGCGGGTGCGGGGGGTGGGGGCGGGGGGGGGGGGGGTAGGGGGGGTTGGGGTGGGTGGGGGGTGGGGGGGTGGGGCGGGAGGGGAGGGGATGAGTGGGGTGGGGGGGGGGGGAGGGGGGGGTGGGTGGGAGGGGTGGGGGTGGGGGGGGAGGTGGGGTGGGGGGGGGGGGGAGGGGGGGGGGGGGGGGGGGTGGGGGGGGTAGCGGGGGGGGGGGGGTCGGGTGGGGGTGGGAGCGGAGGCGGGGTGGGGGGGGGGGTTAGGGCGGGGGGGAGGAGGGGGGGGGGGGTGCGGGGTGGGAGGGGGTCATGGGAGGGGTGTGGGGGGGGGGGTGCGCGGGGGGGGGGGGTGGGAGGCGGGTGGGGGGGAGGGGGAGGGGGGTTGGGGGAATACAGTTTTCGTTTATGAAACTTAAATAATTTTTGTATCAATTGCCAAACAAGCGTGCCACAATATGAAGAGTGTTATACTAGATATACATATGGTACTCAAATAGTATACAACAATACAACCCAGTCAATGTTCACATCTATATCAATGACAACACACATAAGCAAAAAAACTATATAGAAACACAATACGCACTTATCTATAAATGCATGTATACCTTTAAAGCGATAAATGCGAGTATAATTGTAAAGAGATAAGTAAAAAGAAATGCAAACTGGACACGATGATTTATAGTGGTTCGGTCACGAAGCTCCTCTTCGCCCTACTTCACTCCCCCTAGTCAACAAGCTACCATACCCCCACTTCCCAGACACTCAGCCAATGTCGAGTTCTAATCTAGCTCGAAACGATCTACCACTTACTTGTATTTAAGGCCTAAAATCCTTACCACTCATACAAGATTTACTCACTAAATACATCACGATCTCCCAATCCAATAATACATGTGTTGAAAGACATTGACTCGATCTATACATCGAGAATGTAACACATGTCACGAATGCACTAACTAAACTACATAACTTCGTATCTTGACGATAACGAGAGTTGCTCTCTTGCACTTGAATGGATGGTTGATTCGATCACATTCAAACAAACTTATAACAAGTTAAGTGATCAAAGAAAGGGGTTTTGAAGAAGGATTTAGATCTGAGAAAAACTGTGTGCTAAGAGGTACTTAATAATGTGAAAACAGTCTATTATTTATAGGCAAAGTTTCGGAGCAAAATACATGGCCGGCCCCCTTATCTTTTCACAGTCGGCCCTTTTATCAATCAGGAGGCCGCCTACTTATAGACGCTCCTAATTTTTTCCTTTTGTGGGGAAATATTTTCTGGGTAAGATTTTCTTATTTTTGGGGGAAAATTGAATTCAAATATTTATTTTGAATTATAACATTTCTTATAATTACAAAAATAATTTGTCTAATTATTTTTGTAAAAAGATTTTGTTACATTTATAAAAATGTAAAGTTTAGGAGAAAAATTATTTTTTTGATCATCCAACAAATTTAAAGTTTGTTTGTTCATACCTTTAGTGATTTACGTCGGGTGCAAACTTATATTTGTTGTTGAAGCAGACTTGAGATGTCGAGAGATGTTGACATATGAATGCATTGATGATTTGTGATTACGAGTAATGATGTGTTGTAAAATCTTTAAATTTATAAGACTGATTTTACTGATTTCTAAACCAACACATGGGTAAAGTATAACCTACGTATGTAGTATAATATTTCAGGTAAGACCAGGTCGTCCACAAGGATTTGATTATGTTCATATAATCAAAAGGATTTAAGACAAATAATAACAAGTAAAAGATAACGGATGGAATCAATGATAAAGAGATATGACTACTCGGACAGCTTCATATAATTCAGTAGTGCTGGTGATAATTACGATCTTCGGTTTTAAGCTTAACTTATAAAAAGGTTTTCTCGTCAAAAAACGTTGTCACTTAATCGAGTTACTATTATATTATATCTATTTTGTTCATTAGATAACATAAGCGGACTTCTCCAACCAAATGATAAAGATCATAGACAAATATTTAAAACTATATAGTCCACAACGGGTCTTTGGACCTATACATTTGTGAGTATATAATCAAAGTCGATAAACAACGTTGACAAGATAGAACACGATAGGTTTTCAACATAAACTTGAGATTAGCAAGATCGCAATAATACCAAATACTTCTTAATTATATTAACATATCTAAGTAGTCATAAGAGGTTTTAGCCTCTCATGGCTATGGAGTTCATAATAACAAAGTTAATTAGGGAAATGAAATACGTACTAGATTCGGATAGGCAAAGGATCACAAGATAACCCGTTTACAAGTATCGAATCTTTATTTAACAACCCGTAATATACTAATCTTATTAAACTCGTATTCTTGATGTTCGTCTCGTTGGAGTCGCATGCTTAAAACACCAAGGAAGGATAGAGTAACGTTGGAGATCAGATTAAGAAGTGTGTGTTTTGAAGTAGTGAATGATATCTCCAAATGGCAAAATTTCGTCTCTATTTATAGGCTTGGAAAATGGTGAAGTACAGCGTACTTAATAATAAGTACGGTATACTTTGCCTTATGTCGGTTCCAAATCATTAATGCTGGGATGAAGTGCGGCGTACATATATAAAAGTGCGGCGTACTTCTAGTATTACTGCTTCATTTATTTTAGACCCACCCCCCCCCCCCACCCCCCCCCACACACCCAACAAAAAACTAACCCCCCCCCCCCCCCCCCCCCCCCCCCCCCCCACCCCCCCCCCTCAGCATGTGCGGCGTACTTGGGAAGAAGTGCGGCATACTTAGTCATAATTTTTGGTCTTTATTCTTCTAGCTAGTCTTTCGTAAAGTATAAACACTTGTATCTTGGATACTTTTGAGCTTAGATCATCTTCAAGTGAACCTGCACTCATTTCATGCTATTAAGTATCGAAAGTTCACGAGTACGTATCATGGATCAGTTCTGGGTGTAACAAGTTGTGGCAACTCCTTCTGCCCACATAAATAATGGTGCTTTAGAAAATATCAACATAGTGCGAGCAGCTTCTACTAAAGTCCGGTTCCGTCTTTCGACAACGCCGTTCTGTTGTGGAGTACGCGCAACTGATGTTTAGTGAGAGATCCCGACATCTTCATAATAGTTTCGCTGTGTACAAGACATACCCATGTGCGCTTTAGTTAGTCTTAACGTCTAACACCTCCTTATTTAACATATAGCAGCGGAAGCTAATTTGGGGTATTACTTCATGAATCAACAGTCATAATCATAGAAAATGATTCAAAAGAGACGTCTTGGAAAATTTAGTTATCATTCATTATTATATCAGAGTTTTACAAAAGAGGTCCCAAAATACATTGAAAACATAAAAGTTGAATGATAACAAATTTGGACGTCCTCATGTCCAAAGCTACTCCATGCCATAGTTGCTCAATTACATGAGATAAACATGCTAAAAATATCAACACAAAGGTTGAGTGAAATTCACAGTGTTTGCAATGTAATAGTTGAATACAAGTCATCATAAATGGTAATAATTGCAACGAACACAATTATCATGGAAAACAGTTTTATTGCCCTAAGCTCATGCAACCAAACATTAACATCCGAAGTTAATTTAATGACTTGAAGGAACAACTGTCCTTAAGGAAAGGTAACTTGCCAAAGTTATCCATTGTTCTCAAATATAGTACGTTTGGTTACCCCAGTCGTCACCCCCCAATAGATCTATCCACAATATTCACGTTCACTCGCAAGTGACTAATGGTTCATGATTAAGAAATATTGGTAGTGAAGGCAAACTTAGGCAATAATATATCAAGATAGCATACAGTTGGAAAAATACTTGTATTCATGGTTTATAACATGTATCCCCCCACGGGGTTTAGAAAACATGTAAAGGTGGGACTATGAACTCACCTTATCAAGGTAGTTGATTGATTTGAAATTTAATTCAAATGAGAGTAAACAGCCTCGTCACGCAACCTGGGGTAATATGTCAAGTCTTAGTTTGATTGTTGATATTACAAACTTTATTTCATAAAGTTTAACGGTTTTTGGTTTGATAACTTGTGAAAATATCGTATCACTGTTCGGGCTATCATAATCCAGAGGTCATGTAGTAAACGTTTGAGGAGTTAGGACACTTTAAATTGTAAATCCAGCAACTCGTCAAAACGTCTACCCAAATGAAACCCCTCACATGAAACTCCCTAGTAACGTGATTTGTTATAGATTAAATGATAAGATTTTATCATTTTAAGTTTTTTCAAAAGCTAGTGGATGATAAATTATGTTATATTTATAACATAATTGTTTTATAGCGTTTCGATCGACGAATAATAACGACAAATGTGTCGGGTTTTAATAAAATCGAGTCTTATAATATTTAAATATATTTTATAATTAATATAAAAATATTTCATTTTATACCTTTAAGAATATGAAAATGACAATATATACCCTTGGTATATATATTAGTTTACAACTTAAACCTTTTATATATAATTCGAAAACATTCAACCCTTAACTTAGAAAGTTGGCAAAACAAACCCTTGAAGTTTAACTTTAGGATAATTACATTTTTGGCCCGAAAGTTTAATAAGTTTTAAAAGTTACAATATATACCCTTATGCATGAAATGTTTTGCGTTTTTAGTCCAAATTCCATAATCTTTGTATTTTTGAAATTCAAATTCATTTTGCAGCTTATAGCTTATTACTATAAGCTAAAATAAGTAAGTTTTATGATCTTGTAGCTTATGAAAAGAGCTTGTGAGCTTAAAAATCCAAAATGGGTTCGTTTGGTTTTAAAATCTTAACCCGATGGGCTCTAGCTTTTAGGATTT
>BQNB010000030.1:0-158079 GCA_026074375.1 Tanacetum coccineum | reverse complement strand
CGTGAGAAAAATAATTATAATAAAATAACTCGATACGTGTTCAGAAATCACCAATTAAATTAATAAAGAGTTCTTGCTTAGAAGTAAACAAATTAGATAAATGACGTTTTTATATTTACCTTAGTCTATAACTTAATCTTTGTACAAAAGTTATTATTTTGTCTATTAGTCAGGAATTATAAATAATATTTTATAATTTAGTATTTCGTTACGCGTTTTAACTAAACTAGTTGTCTTGTTTGTAAAAGTACAGTTTTCGTTTATTTACCGGTTTATTGTATGATTATAAATAGAATATCTTAAGACTATAACTTAATCCTTTTTATCGGGTTTCCAAGATAATAGAAGTTTTAAGTGAAAAATACTAAGTATATAAATTTATAGAAATTTTAACACAACCTATTCGTATATACGACATTTCCCATTTTTACAAAAACTCAATGTTTTCCACTTTAATCAATCCATGTTGCAATATCCGCGTGTTTCAATTTATATCTTGACGAGACCAAATAAATAACAAAGATAAGTAAAACCAAACACACACCTTATTGGGGCTGCTGTCCCAAACGCACGCTTACGGGTCGTTGAACAACGAAACAAACACCCATGTAGGCTGTAAAATCAGTAAACAAACACCCCTTAGGGGCTGTTAACACACCGAAACAAACACACCTTTTTCGAGCAGTTTATACGTAGAAACAAACACCCTTTACGGGCTATAAAACAGCGAACCAAATGCCCATGTTGGGGCTGTTAACCCCAAAACCAAACACCCTTGTTAGGTTGTTAAACCCAGAACCAAACGCCTTTTTTGGGTGATAAAACGTAGAAACAAACACCCCTTTGTGGGCGTGTTTTCAGCCGAGTAATACTAAACAAAACCATAAGCCGGGGCCACTCCACTAACATATAGCTTAAACAACACCATGAAAATAAGTTAAACAGCATAAACACACAAAGTTATGATTCAGCAACTTTTTCCAAAAATGAGACCATCCAAACTCGGAGATGAGGAGAAGAGTGATGGTGGTTTCGGTTGGCGGCTGATAGAGGTGGTGGCGGGGATGATAATGGCGCGGCTAGAGATAAAGGTGATGAGGTGGTGGTGGCTGCGACTCCTGTAGCCGTGGCGTAGGGTGGTGGTTATGATATGGTGTTCGTGGTGATGGCAGCGGTGGTGGTGTCGGGTTAGAGATGATGACGATGGTGTGTCGTGGAGATGCTAGTAGTGGTTGCGGTGGGAGATAGAGGTGACGATGTTGGTGGTGTCTAGGTGGTGCGTGGCGTGGTGGAGATGGTGACAGCGACGGTGGCCGGAGTTGGTGGTGCGGCGCCGGAAAAAGGGAGAGAAGAGGGAGGAAGTGTGTGTTGGTGGCTAGGTTAAAATGGATGAAACCCTAACAGGGTTTGATATTTATACTAGAAAGTTTAAAAGAAAAGAATCAAGTGCCTAATAGATGAGGGTTAATGGTGTAAATATTTATACAGGGACCAAAAGTGTAATCTTTTGTAAAATAATGGTTCGGGACTCGTTTAAGCTAGTTAACGGTTGATTCATGACACGAAAATTACGCTGTTGTGTTCAAAATGATTTTTCTACGAAAAGTGGGTATTTACATGACTAGTATTTTATAAATGTTTTTATAAAATATATTTAAACTGATTATTATTTATTTGGTAGTCATTGGGTATCACGAGCATGCTTTGTCCGTAAAAATAAAACTTTAACTCGAATATTCGCGTTTTTAACAAACGTTTTTGAATAAAATGTAAAATAATTTATTAAATATTTTTATTAAATAAATTGTGATAATTAAATATAATTTAATTATTATCGTGTCGGTACGTGTTGTGTGTAGTTTTTCATAATTTGTGAGATATCTTCTCGTTTTCGTTTCAAATAAATTTGAAAACTAAATTTGTAAATAAGAGATAAGTAATAATAAATATGATTTATTATTTACATATGTTTCGAAAGTTCACCGGCTACGCGGTAATCATTTTTATGCGACAGTAAAAGGTCAAAAAGTTAAAAAGTCAAGTCGGACATAAAAATCAAAGGGTAAAATAGTCATTTAAAGTTTTGAAAATTTTCGGTTGTTACAGTACCCACCCCATAAAGGAATCCCGTCCCGGGATTCGATTTGAGTTAACCGATTGTGTGACCAAGAAAATATTTAATAACACTGTTTTAAACATGGTGTTGCTAACTTTATTCAGCAAAATTTGAGGTTTCGACACTTCTTAATATACATAAATTTTGGTTAGGTTTGACCAAGATATTTAATCCATTAGAGTAGGTATTTTTGAAAATTATCATTGCAAGTTTTATGATAGATATAACCGCGTTGTAAAGAAAATCTCTTAACAGTGAAAACATCAAAGGAGAAAGTGTAGGTGTGTGGGTATGTCTATATAGGGGTTTAAATGTTTAAGGGCAGAGTCTAGTTTCTGATATCTCTAAGGTTCGACAATTAATATCGGACGAGGCTAACGAATGTAAGTATTCAACTTACTTAGGAAGCACGAGGATGTATCATGACTCAACTCACCGTAAGCAAACAATGCGAATAAAATATAACCGAACGGCTCTAACCGTGACCTAATAAATAGACGCACTTTAGAACGAGAAATAATAATAATAATAACGAAACGTTGCACACAACGTTTAATAACGAAATAGACAACCATATATGTTTGTGCTTTAGTTTAGTCAACAAAATGTGTTTTTTTTACGAATGTTATTAAGTTTAGAAGATGTTAGGGTTCTTACAAAAAGTTACTATTTATAGAAGTTTGATTTTAGAAAGTTTTTAGTTTCGGGAGTTTAATATCATCCTCTCAATTTACTCGATTCCATATTTCCAAAATGAACTAGTGAAACCCTAGCGTCTAACCAAAAACCTTAGCTTACAATATATATATATATATATATATATATATATATATATATATATATATATATATATATATATATATATATATATATATATATATAAACTTGCTATTTTTAGAAACGACACACGCCAACGACTTATCATTTAAAAAAAATTCCTCAACCTTCGTTTTAATATTAAGAAGCTCCAAGAATATTTTCAAAGACTTCCGGCACTTAATAAACCTTTCGAAACATTTTTAAACGTCCGTTTACCCTCATTTAAAACTCAGACCAACAACTATATTTTTATAATTCACCCATGGACTTGACCATAATGCCGCCATATTTTTCAAACTAACCAAAACTCTATTATGCCAAAATTAATGAACCAAAACTACTATAATACTAGCATAACCTCATCGCCATCTTTGTTGCAACTCACAAATCTAACATACCCTCAACAAGAACAAATATATATCCAAAATCATCCAAAATCTACATTAAAATAAATATTCACTTTAATCATTTGAAAATTATAGCACAAACATATGGAGTCTTAAATCATAAGTGAAAGTATAAGAATACAATACAACAATAACTATAATAAACTGTGATGGGATGCGGAGAGTGAGGACATTTTGAGAAATAACATCCCTAGAATAAAGGTCAATAAATGGGAGGAGTTCGTGAGAAAGCTTATGTGATAGGTGGTGGAATATTGCACTCGGTCGTTAGTTCGAGGATGAATCAAATCCATTACCTCAAGTGTGCACAAGTTGGTTAGCTCCACAAACAGTTCATGATCGTAAGAATTTATAATGGCAAAAGTAATAACTTAAGAATGAGATAAGGTAGTTCCAAGTGAGGCCTTAAGACTCTGCTGAGTGGTAAGACACGATTGTGTTTCTAGATCTTTTCAACGAATTCCGGTGATTATCGGGTTTGAGTTCATACTCGTGTCATATTGGATACCATTAAGCCCACTCATTTATAATTCATTATTTACATAAAGAATTGTCCCAATTTATGTAAATAATGAATTGATAAACTTATGGTTCGGTGATTTACAATTTATTTATTTAAATGAAGAGGCGTCCTAATCCTTTCAAATAAAGAGATTATGAATCATCCTACTTAATAATTTCCGATACAATAAACGTACTCACATCACCTTCAAAGTGGTGGATGACATGACGATGTAGGTGCTCTAATGAGTATGGGACGAGTGTTTAAAACTTGTCTTCGGAGACGGGGAGTAAAACAATCAGGGGAGATCGACATAGAGTTCAAGATAGTTGATGAGTACACGGTTATAGTAAATAAGATAAAGGTCTTTATGAACGAGTTAACATAGCAATTATCATATCAATCCTCCTATTACAATCCCCGCCAATACAAGGCTTGTAATACTTAGATTCACACATAATTCCATGTAAACCAAAATTGTGACGGGTTTCGTGTAAAACAATATTGTATAAGGTTGCGAAGAGAAAAATTAGTGGGACCACTGAGCAACTCACAATGTCTTAGAAAAGTTTAGATATATATGTGAACAACTTCCATATATGTAATCGGGGAAATATACGTAAGGCAAACGCAACCGCAGAGAAAAGATGACTACAGAGAAAAGATAACCGCAGAGAAAAGACAAGCGTAAGCTCATAGAAAAATAGAGCTCAAGGGAAAAAATAAACGCAACGCAACATAAACGCAAGGAACGATAAACACAGGGTAGAGGTAAACCCATATCATAGCATGCTCAAGGAAAAATGGTTCTCAGGTATATGCCATAGCAAAAACACGTATAAGGCACACATAAAAGCACGTAAGGATCACATACTGGTTATAGACCAGACCTAGATATTATACCTAGATATTCTACCTGGTTCTCTATAACCTTGGCTCTGATACTAATCTGTCACATCCCCAAACGGGGCCTGGACAGAATAAGTGTCCGAAGGCGTGATGTCATAATATACATCACACAAGATCAAGGGAACGACAACTAATGGACGTTTTGAAAATCATAACTCATTGCATTATTTAAAAATAGATAAGTTTTACAAGATTCAAAAGAGATTAAACATTTGCGAAAGCGTAAGCAAAATGTAGCGGAAGCATAATTTAGTTTTCAAAAGATAAAGAGTATTAATGAGAATAAAAGTCTTGATAAATGGTATCATATTGCACGTAGACTCCACATAGCATCTCAAAGAAGTCCAAAGCTAATCATCTGAGAAGAACATTGCCTAAAATGGTCCAACTTAAGTTGGTGAATTCAAGGTTTAAGGTAAATCTTTTATAAGGATCAATACGTTTTAGTGAATACTGCTTCACTCAATTGTATTATGAAAAGTATTTAGCAATTTGAAACGTTCAACAAAAGTAGTGTGGACCACAAGTTATAAAACGTATGTGATAGTTATAACAAATACAACTTCACATAAAAGTATTTACTGTTGCGCTAAGCTCATGACACCAAAGCTCAATTCGATGCAGCATAATATATGCCAAACAAGAAAAATTAATGCCCTAGTTGGTATTCGGATCAAGATCACCTATGTGAAATCTACCTGGTATATATTGTTTATCGACTGAGCCCGTGGGTTAGAGAGAGCTAGTCAACGGATAGGGATAATAGTTATAGATCTATTTTATAAACTTTCTCGCTTATTAAACCAGTCACGGTTCGGTTCAAGAAAATTAACGATTCATTGTATAGTTCGGGCATTTAGGGTTTATTCGTCAACTTAGGAAATGTAAACAGGGAAAGTAGATCAAGATACTTGGTGTTCCATAGTTATAAGTAACCAAGTTTTTTTCTTTTTTCCAAAAGAAAGGCTTTAAGTAATTGCATCCATAAGTAAAACAAAGTGTGATATCAATCATGTAATCGAGTTTGCAAATGAACATTTATAAGAGTTTGAAATCATTGAGCTAAACAAGTTGTAACAAGCCATGTTCTCACCCCAAAAGTTATAAGGTAAATATAAAACAAGTAAAACATGGGGCTATGAACTCACCTTGATGTTGCAGAACAATTAGCAGAAATGCAAATAATAAGCACAGCACAAACGAAAAATAGAATGGCTCGACCAAGAAGCTGCAGTTTATCTTAACGGCTAAGTCCTACTAGTTTATGATGATGAATTTGGGTTTTCCGATGGATGAGTACATCAACGCGATACATTGTTAAAGGATTTAGATTTGAAGTTGTAAGAGTTTAGTGGTTGGTTAAATAAAATAAACCGAAAGGTGAAAGCAAAGTATGTAATATATTCTGTATATATTACATATGAAAGACAAGAAAAATATACAATACGTGGCGAGTATTTTATATAAGAAAAAGGAAGACGAGAAAATAAAATAGTCGAAGTATATAATACATTTCCAGTATTATATAAGGAAGTGAGGAAAAAATAATTGAAATAAAACTAACCTCGATACGTGTTCGGAAATCAGTAATTAAATTAATAAAGAGTTCTTGCTTAGAAGTAAACACACGTTTTAAAGTTACGAATTAGATAAATGACGTTTTTAAAGTTTGTACAAAAGTTATTATTTTGTCTATTAGTCATGAATTATAAATAATATTTTATCATTTAGTATTTCATTACGCATTTTAACTAAACTAGTTGTCTTGTTTATAAAAGTATAGTTTCATTTATTTACCGGTTTATTGTATGATTATAAAAAGAATATCTTAAGACTATAACTTAATCCTTTTTATCAGGTTTCCAAGATAACAGAAGTTTTAAGAGAAAAATACTAAGTATATAAATTTATAGAAATTTTGACATGACCTATTCGTTTATACGACGTTTCCCATTTTTTTTAAAAACTCAATGTTTTCTACTTTAATCAATCCATGTTGCAATATCCGCGTGTTTCAATTTATATCTAGACGAGACCAAATAAATAACAAAGATAAGTAAAACCAAACACACCCCTTATTGGGGCTGCTGTCCCAAACGCACCTTTACAGGTCGCTAAACAAGGAAACAAACACCCTATATAGGCTGTAAAATTAGCAAACAAACACCCCTTAGGGGCTGTTAACACGCCGAAACAAACACACCCTTTTCAGATAGTTTATACGCAGAAACAAACACCCTTTACGGGCTGTAAAACAGCAAACAAAACGCCCCTGTTGGGGCTGTTAAACCCCAAAACCAAACACCCTTGTTAGATTGTTATACCCAGAACCAAACGCCCTTTTTGGGTGATAAAACGCAGAAACAAACACCCCTTTGTGGGCTTGTTTTTCAGCCGAGTAATACCAAACAAAACCATAAGCCGAAAACTAACAATAAGCTTAAACAACACCATGAAAATAAGTTAAAACAAGCAAAACCACACAAAGTTTATTATTAGTTTTTACAAAAAATGAGACCATCTGAACTTAGAGATGAGGAGAGGAGTGATGGTGGTTTTGGTTAGCGGCTGATGGAGGTGGTGGCGGGGATGATGATGGTGCGGCTAGAGATGAAGGTGACGAGGTGGTGGTGGTTGCGGCTATTGTAGTTGTGGCGTAGAGTGGTGGTGATGATATAGTGTTCGTGGTGATGGCAGCGGTGGTGGTGTCGGGTTAGAGATGATGACGATGGTGTGTCGTGGAGATGGCAGTGGTGGTTGCGGTAGGAAATGGAGGTGACGATGTTGGTGGTGTCTAGGTGGTGCGTGGCATGGTGGAGATGGTGATAGCGGCGGTGGCTGGAATCTGGCCGGAGTTGGTAGTGCGGTGTCGGAAAAAGGGAGAGAAGAGGGAGGAAGTGTGTGTTGGTGGCTAGGTTAAAATAGATAAAACCCCAATATGGTTTGTTATTTATACTAGAAAGTTTAAAATAAAAGTGTCAAGTGCCTAATAGATGAGGGTTAATGGTGTAAATATTTCCACATGGACCAAAAGTGTAATCTTTTGTAAAATAATGGTTCAGGACTCGTTAAAGCTAGTTAACGGTTGATTCATGACACGAAAATTACACCGTTGTGTTCAAAATGATTTTTCCACGAAGAGTTGGTATTTACACGACTAGTATTTTATAAATATTTTTATAAAATATATTTAAAATGATTATTATTTATTTGGTAGCCATTGGGTATCACGGGCATGCTTTGTCTGTAAAAATAAAACTTTGACTCGAATATTAGCGTTTTTAACAAACGTTTTTGAATAAAATGTAAAATAATTTATTAAATATTTTTATTAAATAAATTGTGATAATTAAATATAATTTAATTATTATCATGTCGGTACGTGTTGTGTGTAGTTTTTCAAAATTTGCGAGATATCTTCTCGTTTTCGTTTCAAATAAGTTTGAAAAATAAATTTGTAAATGAGAGATAAGTAATAATAAATATGATTTTTTATTTAAATATGTTTCAAAAATTCACCGGCTACGCGGTAATCGTTTTTATGCGACAGTAAAAGGTCAAAAAGTTAAAAAGTCAAGTCGGACCCAAAAGTTAAAGGGTAAAATAGTCATTTAAAGTTCTGAAAATTGTCGGTTGTTACATGATGGACCGGAGCCTCAACCTTTACTCAATAGTCCATCCTTAGATGTAACTCTAGGAGACGTAATAGGCCCCGAACCACCTATCAAACCACATAGTCTGAATAGTTCTAGGATGAAGGTAGTAGATTATTTAACAACTCAAACACCGCCTTCACCTCACGCGGCAAATTCCCATCCTAAGGATGTGTATAGTTATTATAACCCAGGTATAGATGACCCTAAAAGACATTATGGATTTAAACTGCGTTTATTAGGAAAAAGTGTATCCCTAGGTGTTGATATTTCAAATTGAGAGATGTTTGATGATGATTGGGGATTAGAATCTAAGGAAGTTTCTCCTCTAGGAGAAGAACTTAGTTTATTTGATAGGCCAAATGAAGTAGAGAGACGTAGAAATCTAGAAGCACACCATTTAGAGACTGTTCTTCAACAACAAATTTCTCAACGTATGGCTCCTCCTCACCACGATGGTATGTATCGTTACTATCACTCACGCTTGAACTCAAGTGTAGGGGAACCCTCCCCTTTATCTGTTAAATAAGGGTAGAGTCATGCTCGTGACTCGAACAAAAATAAGTGGTTTTTGGGAGGCAACCCAATATTTACTTTTCCCGCATATTAGGAGTGTCATGTGTGTTTTAACTCTTTATTGTTTGTTTTATTAAGTTTGAATTATTTTGTAATCATGTTTTGTTTGTTTGTAACTTCGTCTTATTTTCAATCAAATGTATTTTGCAACAAAATAAGTGTATGAGAAATATTTGGTTTTTAGAACCAAATTCAAACATTTAAAATAAATTGTTTAGATTAATTCGCGTTAGTTTCGAATCATATGATTGGATTGTTAATTCTCAAGTTGTTATGCAGCATTTTGTACAGGAAAATAAGTTATAAGAATGAGTACAGGGAATTTTTCATCAAAAATGAAAAATTAAGTTTTCACAGGTGTGGAAACGGCGTCACGATTTACACGTGACGCCGTCACCACAACACCTGTGACGGGGTCAGGATATTCCAGATGGCGTCAAACACCCAATTATAGGAAAACTCAAAAATTTTAAGTATTTTTAAAAATAAAACTTGTACAACAGTTAAGAAAGTTGTAATTCTTTTATAAACCTGCAAAACCATGAGTTTAACAATTCTCTCATCCTATCTTTACCACTTTATAGAGTCAACCCTAATTTCACACTATATATTATCATATTGCACATTTTATGCTTGGTGTAGTTGTCTTTGTCTTTGATTACAGGTTATATTTGATGAGAAGAAGCTTGGGAGTTCTTAGGAAGTTTCATTGTATGATTCTTGGAGGACGATTTAACCAGTTATCGCATGTTTCTTCTCCATTATTGAGCAAACCAGGGGAGTACAAGTTTCTTTTCCTTGTTTTCTTTTCCCTTAATTCGTTTTTACGGGTACTTTTATAGAACATTAGGGACAATGTTCAACTTAAGTGTAGGGGAATAATAAGCCTTAAAAACTATTCTTTCATTTGCCATTTGCTTTGTCCTTAAAATGATGGGTATTATATCGAAACATAGCATAAAAAGTAATTTTGACCAAAATTTAAATTTTTTTATAACACATACCGACAAAAACCGAGTATTAATAGCGTCTCATGGATAGGAATGTATATGACTAGCACAAAAACCCTTAAAATTCCACCCCAAAAATGTAAGGTTCTCCTTTAGATCTATAGGAATTCGGGTATCTATTATTGATACCCAAAATAGTTTATACCTTTAGCTTTCTCGAGTAAGGTTCGAATGCAGTCATATGTGTTTATTCTGTCGTTACGGATGTGTACGTATGGTCTTTGTCGCCTTTTCTGGAGCATTGGTATCGGTATTAAATTATATGAGTGTACTGATAGTATATTAAATTCTAGAACTTGTTATTGTGATGCATCCCGAGGTCGCATAGTGAGTATTAGGATTTGCTAGATAAGAGGCATTAGGATTAACCCATGTTTTAAACCTGTAATTGTTATGATGATCACATCGATCATATAACTATCCCACACCTTTGCCATGCACTCATTATTAGTACAGGATACCCCAAGTACAACCCTCCGAGCCTATCCTTTTTCATGGTTCTTGTAATTTTCTGGTTAAGCTGGACTATTAATTGTCACCCTTAAACCAATTGTTACACCCAAATTGCCTTAGCCTACCTTGTATGTACTCACTTTTAGTACATTATTGTTTTAATCCAAGTTAATTATTTGAGTACACGGTTGCTAAGTCCTTATCCTTGTAAATACAGTTTTGGGAAGATTGGGATTCATGGTAGTATTTATTTCGCAGAAGAATGGGGAAAAAAAGTTAAGTTAATACCCCCATACGTTTGTTAGATGATCTCCATGTTATTTTGATCCACCTCAAATCAGGTCATTAGTTAGATTGTAAATATCGAGCATGTAAAAGCTCAAGTGTAGGGGTACGTGTTATAAACCCTATGTTGTGATGTATTATGTTTGAAAAAAAAGAGAAAAATAGAAAAGAAAAAGGAAAGAGATTGATGTAGAGTTGTGTAGAGTTTGTATATCTTCGTCCGAGTCTTGGCTTAGCAACAAAACCAGTGTGTATTCGCGTAAATAATTAGCTAACCCTTCCACTCCAAATTCACCCAAAGCCACCCAAATGTATCTCATCCGTTTCTGTTTCTATTATATGTTATCTTACACCTACACCCCACAACCCTTTAAAAAGACCTCTTAGATAGTAATGAATAATGCTTGCGCCTAGCGGTGGAGGTTTGATCCTTTACCAAGCCTATGGTAATTTATATACTATGACTAGTAATGAGTCTTGATTTTCCGTTTCTCCATGATGTTATAATTTATTATACACCCGAGAGAAAGAGAGAATCCAAACACTTATGTGAGGTGCTAGTGTATGCTTTCCGTGCTTTTAATTACGAGTTCTAGAAGGTTGTGTTGTAAAATACTTTTAAAGAGTAGGTTAAATGACCCTAATACTGTTATTGTCTAGGTAGAAAAGCCCATTTGCTTGAGGACAAGAAAATCCCAAGTGTAGGGGTATTTGATGAGGTGTCATTTTATACACTTTTTCGGGGTCATTTAACCCCCTAAATCGTGCATTTTTGCCCAAAATAGGTACTTAATCATTTCTTTTCAGGTATATAGCATTTAGAAGGTATTTGGAGGAAATACACATGACTTGGGCTCATTTGGAGAAGAAACGGACAAGATTACGATCCAACACCAAGACTCTTCAAGATTTAAAGTCTCAGCGCCTGGAGACGGCGTCACCATTTATACACGACGTCGTCACACTACATCTATTGACGGCGTCACAACATTTCTTGACGGCGTCAGCCCACACCGACTCAACTCGGATGTAGAAGATTCTACTTTACAACAGCGTCATGATTAAAACGCGACGCCGTCACAGCGATATTCTTATAAATATAGACCCGAAATTGGGGTTTTATGCGTGTAACTTTAGAGTAAAAAAGGGAGATGAACCCTAGTTCGTTTGGCAGCTTATTAGGACGATTTTAGCTCTTCAAAACCCTATTGTACCTCCTTCAATTCATGTTTTAATCAAGTAAGACTATCTTAATCATTCAATATGTCTTGTTGTTTGATTCTTTATTGTTCTTGCTTTATCTTTAACATGCTTGGCTAAACCCCTTATTGTATTCATTTATGATTATATGAAACCTAGAATGTAGATCTTGGTGGTGTTGCTTCTTGTGATGAATATACATGTTAGGCTTTAGAAAACCAGCTTTTGTCTGTATCGCTGTTGATATGTCTAGGGAAACATGGTTGTGTAGAAAGGATACCATCAGGTAATAGTCTTTATACTACCTTGCCCTTTTTATGGTTGATCCAATTTTAATATATTTCAAATGCATGTAATATACTCTTGGGGGCCGGGTAATAGTCTTCATATTACCTTACTCTGTGTCTTGCCTCAACGGAATATTAAATAGAAGGCGGGTTCGTGTAATCTGTTCATGACTTAGGAAATAATTACATAGATCATCACAAGTGTGACAAAGCAACAACACTAGGAGAAGCACTCTAGGGAGTAATACATGATTAAATGAATACAATCTTTTTATTATATTGTTATCACCATTAGCATAGTTTATTATTTAGTTTAATAGCTAAAACCAACCAAACCTCTCAAATATATGATTTTACTACTTTCTATAAAATATAAAAACACAAAAATAATCTTCTCTCAACTCCTATAATTCTGTTAGATCGTGATCAAACCTTCCCAATCTATTCCCCTAGAGAACGATAACAACCCCCGAGTATTTCCTATACTACTACTACAACAGTTAGGTACTCTGCCTAGGAAGTTGTAAAACTTCTTGCAGAAGTCCCTTACGACAACCGCATCAATTATGGAGCTAAAACGAAGAAATGTAAAGAAACTGTCCTAACTGACTATACGCCGTATCCATCAAGGAAGATACGACATATATGTGCCTGCACTTCACAAGAAACCACGAAGACCTATACGCCGTATCTAGGATATATCATACGCCATATCCAAAATATAGTATACGAAGATCCTAGAAGATATTGAACGTGGTCCCTACTCAAAGAAAACTCCCAATACGCCGTATTGACATCTACCAATATGGCGTATCGACCCTATTCCAGACATTATAAATAGAAAACCTAAAAATAAGTTTTAGGTGTGCTTGACCATATTTTCGATACGGTAACCACAGAGGTCGATTTTCAGAATAGCAGAAGAGGTCAAGCAAAGCTTCTAATTCCATAGGAAACACTTAGTAATTCCCTATACTATATTAATCATTCTATTTTTGTTATCATTCGTTTAACTTGGTTAGTTTATCTTGGTAGATTTTATTATTATTCTTGTACCAATTACAATGGTTAAGGGCTAATACCCTTAGGTATTAGCCATGATTATGAAGATTTAAATGTTTGATTTGTTTATATCGACTACTTAATTTATCGTTGATCGTTGTTTATGTTTATCAATTCATACTTGTTTACGTGCTTTTGTATGCGACCTATCATTTAACTGGATCTAGTAATACCGACCAAGTTAGCTAGATGCCAGGATGGCTCTCCATATAGCGATTTATATATCCAGAATAATAGGATCACAAATAATGCCCTATCTTTACCATTGGTTTATGTGAACAAGTTGGACTAGCAGGTGACCTGGGATCAACAAATAACGTACTGATTCCTTTGGTTAAGACTCGGACAGTGGACTACTAGAATATAAATTTCTATTAAGCAGTAAGTGAGTAAAGTCTCCATGAGCTAGGGTTTAATAAGATCACCATTATTAATCTCCTAAGATAGATTATAATCACCGAATAGGATGCTTTATGCGGATACGTTTAATTTTGATAGAATTCTACGTGTCTAGGTTTTAGGAAGAAGTACCGCCTAAATCTTATAATGATATGATGTCTCGAAATAAGCACTCATTCCACTAAATAAACAAACTAGCGTTTTAATTAGATTAATCATGGTTAATACAACTTTCTTATAATTGGCTAGACCGATCTTCTATCTTTTGATTATCTGCTTGCGTGTGTTATTGTGTTTTAAATTGATTTAAGTCACCACTAAACCTGTGCCAGTCTCTCAGATTGAAAACCCCCTTTATCCGTTAGAATTAGGTTTAGCATAGGTTTAACATATATTAGAATTAACATAGTTTAAATTGACTTAATTTAGTTAACCAAAATATTGATAGAACTAAAAGATTAATGCTCTCGCTCTTAGTGATCGACACCCTACTTACCAACGAAGCTACATCTGATCGGGTACACTGTCCGTTAAAGTGTTGTTTTAGGTAAAGTTGACAAAATATAAATGTAAAACTTAATAATTAAAATAACAACATACACGACGACACAAATCACCCTTTTTGGATTATTACTATTGGGAAAGATTAGAGGATCCCTACCCTATATTATTCTTCATCCTAACCTTTGGTTTGCTCAAATGAGGGAGTGAGCAATCACATGTATCTCATTCATGGATTTAAATATCTATGTGTGGTTTTGTCGCCCTTGTTGGTGTATTACTGTTGGTGAATATTACTTAGTCCTATTTCTTAGCTTATTCGAGTTAAGGAGTGAGCAATCACAAGTGTCGCGGTCATGGATTTGGGAGTGCATTTGTGGTTTTGTCACCTTTTTGGAATATTGGTATCGATAGAGATTGAAAATAATGATCAACCCTTAAACGTTATCATTTAACCCAATTTACCTTTTTAGACTTTTCACTACTTAGCTTTAGTGGTGGAGATGTGTATCCCTGCCAATCTTATGATAGAATACTCGTCATGATCGAGCAGTTGAGGGAATTACTAAATATTACCACATAAATTAGTTGATTGATTTGAGTATTTTTATTTTCTATTTCGTGAGGTGTTTGGTTTTGTGCTAGTGATTAAACAAACAAATGCTTAAAGGAAAAACCCTAGACTTTGGTTTGGGATACATTTTCATACGATATTTTTAAAGTCTACTTGAGGACAAGTAGGATTCAAGTGGAGGATATTTAATGACATCAAATAAGGTCATAATATTAGCATTATTTATCCCATCTATATTGCTTGTTTTACATTATTTTGTATGAGATTTGATACTTAAACGTTTATATTTGTTAATCTCAGTTATTATCAAGCAATTGGCAAAATTTGGAGAAAAGCACGTGTTTTGGAGCATACACAAAGAATTCAAGAAAGTCTACTGATTCTGACAACCACTACGCCGTATCATTCTAGACACATACTCTGTATCCAAGACTTAAACGAATTTAAGACCATTGCCTGACTTTGAAGAATACGTTGTATCCACTTCATCAGATACGTCGTATATGATACCTTGGTCAACACTCAGAGCAAACACGATTTCAAGCAATACGCCGTATTAAGAAGACCCTATACGCCGTATAGGGAAGTGATAATCGAATATTCTAGAATATTATATCGTGGAGCCCACTCCAAGTTACCTAATACGTCGTATCGACTATTTTTCAGAGCTTATAAATACCAAACCCTAGATAAGATTTTCAGTATGCAAGTGAAGCCCTAAACCACCAAGTTTGATTTACCAGACGATTTTAGAAGCCCTATAAGCTCAGCAAAGTACCTCAAGATCATAGGAAAGATCTTGTAATCTTAATACAATGATATACGCGTTCGGTTATAGTATCGTTTCCCCTTACTTTAATCGTTCATCTATGATACCGTATTTTGTTACAATGAATATGGGCTAATACTTTTAGGTACAGTCATGTTTATGATAATTTAATATTTGGTTTGTCTATATTGTTTGTTTACTTTTTCGTTGCATGTTGATTATGTTTATCACTTGATACTTGTTTATGTTTGAATATGTGTTTAATCTATCAGTCAACTAGATCTAGAAAATGGACCAATGGACTAGAGTTTGGGATAGAACTACATACAGCTTATATGTAACTCTGGAATCATAAGACTATGAATTCAGGTCCCTAGTGCCTCCATGGTTTAAAGAGTGGTAGACTGAGTGGTGACTTAGGATTACAAATAACATTATGTGGCCTTGCTTTGGGTCACGACGGATCGTAGACTACTAGCATATATATAGCAATTAAACATAAGTGGGTAAAGCCTCGATGAGCTAGGTTTCAATAATCACCAGTGTTGACTCCTAGATAGATTATAATCGACGGATGTATGCTTATGAGACATTTGGTTAATTGTGACATGATTAATTGAATAATGTTTAGAAAGAATAACCACCTAGACTTTGGGAATGATATAACACCAACGAAATAATACAATCATTGCACTCATAGACAATACCTGCATTTTATTAGATTAATCATGGTTGATATGTTTTCCTTACATTTGTGCTAGACCGCTTTTTTATCATTTGTTTATCTGCTTGTGTGTGTTTGTTGATTTACTTGTCATCAATTAGGGTAGAATAAATCAAAACTTGTGTCAGTCTCTCAGGCTGAAAACCCTCATTCCGCGTTAGTTTAAGTTTAGATAGAATTAATTAGAATAAACTAGGACTAACTTAGATAACTAAAATACTGATAGATTTAAGAGTTAACGTTCTCGCTCTTAGTGATCGACACCCTACTTACCAATGAACCTACAATTGATCGGGTACACTGCCCGTTAATGTTAGTTAATAGGTAAAGTCGACAGAATATAAATAGTAAAACTTGAATAATAAATTACCTACACACAATGACACATCACATATCTATCTCCTCTAGAGTCTGTTTGATCACCATGACCAAATTAACATCCCTATTACATTAAACCATCAAATCATTAGCAAAACTCATACTTTACATACCTCCATAAGCATATTCATAAAATGTTCCAATTGATACCCATACTAGACATGAAACTACCTTATGATACTTACTAGCGTTAGTTATATGAGTGAAAACCAAACATGATGAGGTTGTTCCATCTTTCATGACACACAATACTAAGTATGGAGCTTAAAAACCAAGATTTTCACCATCAAATTATTGGCCATCTATGTGTTAAATCATTATCCAAACACCCTCAAACTTGCAATATCACTAAAAGTCCTATATCCAGTTTACATCTTTGTACATATCAGCAACTTTTGTATCATTTGTTAGCCTTGTTGCATACCTATCTCTTCTACCAACTTGGTTTGACAATGGCTCGTTTCCCACCCATATATCATGCCACACATATGTTTGTTTACCTTGGCACCATAATAAGCTTTTGAAATTTCTTTCAATGTCCTTGACCATAGTTCTTGGATGTTTGAAACCTGAAGCCTAATATAATTGCATGGAAGCAAGAACAACCATGATTAACTGTAATCTTCCAACAAAAGAACGAAAGTGAAAATCAGATGTTTGTTAAACCGTTATCCAAACACCATATGTAATTATTAAAAAGTGGAAATGACGTGGACTTAATTGGCTGATGTTGAATTATTAAAAAGTCAAGCAACCGGCTTGACCGTAACATAATGGAAATAAACGGTTTTAGTAGTGGAGAATCAGAGAATGGGATTTTCAGAGATTCAGTAAGCAAAATGAGACTAGGGTAATAGCACATAAAGCATAAATGGTGTTTACCCAAATAAATATTACTTAAATCAATTGATTATATGATAAAAAGGTCAAAATCACTACCATAACGTGTTTTTTATGCATAGACGTGAAAATTCATATTGGTGTTGATACCTTGAATCAAAGGTGTTTTAGATGTTGAATCAGACATGGCTCGACTTCTCGACATGTTTTAACGTACACTAAAAGATAAGTATCTGATGAAAATTATATTTGCCCAAAAACAACTTAATTTTATGGCTTTGCCACTCGCGACAATCCTCTCGGGTCACTTCATAATCCTGCCATTAATCTCATGAACTACTAAAATAGGAAATGTCAGAATGCAAATATCTTTTATGGACCACTAAATCGAGCAACACATAATAGGCATCTAGATGACTTGCCATTAAACTATAATCACCATATTCCCTAATTATCTTAGCAAGAGTTTTCAAAAATACAAAACTAACATATTATGTTTAAGGAAGTTTGTAGCCCGCGCTTCGTCGCAGAGCGCGAGAAACTAACTTTGCAACGGACCGATAACCCAATGACTATTTACGTAAATTGTTTATGAAATTATTTACGGAAATAGTCTTTAGGTTAACGTTCCGTTTCAACGTTAGTCATTAAGGACTAACTTTGCAACGGACCTGTAACCTAAAGGACCAATTCCGTAAATTATGTGTTTGAGTATTTTTTTTTTAAATATTGAAATGACTTTGGAAAACCTGATGTTTATATTTAAATATTAGAAAAGCTCGAATGCATAGGCAATACTGGGTTATCTTTTATATAATAAAAGAATTACATTATTTCGAAGTTTTCTATGAGATTCAGTCGTATAGAAAAAAATTAGACCAATCAGGTCACTTGATTTTGACACGTATGCAAAATCGTGTGATTAAAATTGAATCCAATTTGGTTAAAATTGAAGAAAAAAACGTGTTGAAAGAAAAAAAATCACCAAAAAATATAGAGTTAAGTACATAGATTGTCTTTGTGGTTGTCTCAAAATTGCAGGTTTCGTCCTAAAAGTCCTGAAATTACACTAATCGTCCCTATAGTTGTCCATTTTGAGTTGACCGGTCCTTTGATCGTAACTCCATCCAAAATTTCGTTAACTTTTTCTTTCGTCGAGGGTATAATAGGCAGATCACATTAATAGCCACCTCAAAGACTAACAGTGTTACCTTGTAACTCTCACATATCATTTCCTGCCAAATCCCACGCCTTATAAGTCCCTCGATACATCAGTCAATTCCCACTTCACCGAATCCAATACTACTCCCAAGAACCCTAATCCTTAAGATCAATGGCCTTATGTTTTTGTAGGCTTCCTGCAGTCACCCGAACATCCTGGACTGATGCTAATCCAGGTCGTAGGTTCTTTGGCTACCCAAAGATTGAAGGTCAACGTTGTATTTATTTTCACTGGTTGGATCCTCCCATGTGTCAAAGAGCTATGTTGATAATACCGAGTTTGTTGAGGGCGAGGAATAGGATGAAAGCTGACATGATGGTGCTTGTGCAAGCAAACAGAAACTTAAAGAAGTATTTGATTTTGAGTTGGGTACTTTGATGGAAGTTGTAGTATGATGATGTAGGTTTATGTCTATGATCTTAGATGATCTTGTTTGTTGTTGTCTGATGTTGCGTATGTAAGAACCAATGGTTTTGGTATATTAGTAATAGAAATTGGTCTCTATTATATACATTGTTTGTATTATTTAGCATTTGGTTTTGTTCAATGGTTTTGTAAGAACCCTGATTGACATTAGAAGTCAAACTCAGTAACAATAGCAACACAATGTACACTCTTAACAACCGTTGACTTTAGAAGGTCTAAACATAAATTTAATACTTGTAACTAAACATAAAGTCAGCTAAACAGAATACTTCTAACCAAACACAAACCAAAAATAGCGTCAGTCAAACATAGAGTTATTGCATGACAACTAGAGTTATAATCCTAATTACATGAAAGTAAACAGAATTCATATTGTTCAAAGATCCACAAGTTTCTTGGTCTTTCTTTGTGATCTAGAAGCTGGACCTGCTATTGAACCCTTAAAACCTTGCCTTGGTCCTTGGTTTGTTGTGCTTTGTGCTGCACTGGGTTGACTTGAGGCCTTCCTTGCACCAGCAGCTTAACCAGAGACCTTTCTTGAACCAACAGCTTGACCAGAGACCTTCCTTGCACCAGCTTGATTAGAACCACCACCTTGACCCCTGTAGCCTTTCCTGTTATGACCCACATTGCCATATTTACCACAACTGGCTGACTTGCCCTTCCTAGAAAGCTTGCCTGATGAAGCACTTTGACTTGCAATCTCATCATTTGACTTCTTCCTCTTCTTTGGTGGCCTGCCAATTGGGGTTTGTACAAAGGTGGTATTATGACTGTTCTAGACTCAACTACTAGCCACATATCCCTTCCATTACATGGGTTGACCTTGAATGAGTATACATGTTCCTATGTTTCAAGTCTGTAAGCAGCATGAACCCATTGTTCAGGTATACCAACACCCACTGAATTCTCTGACATGTTGTATATTGCAGCCACAACATCTTTACATGGTATTCCAGTCAGCTCCTACTTCCTACAAGAACACACCCTTCTATCCATGTTAACAACATACTGATCCTTGTAAGGCCCAGTTACTTCATATAAGAAACCTCCATTCCATTGAACATTGTACTGAGTAGGCTTTTTTATACCATCAAATATTTTTGTCACAGAAGGAGTAAGTGGTCCAACAGTCTTAGCTATCACTTTCTGAACTAAGTGCACTCCCTGTACCCCTATACCCGACTGAACCAGACATCCCCCAAAGAACCCTTATACCCACCCCCCACATGCCAACTCTGATCATGTTGCTCTTTGTCCGCCACCGCATTTTACATTAATTTCCCTTCAGCTCCACCTACCACCACAGCACCCACCCTTCACTCCAGTAAACCACCACAACTGATCCAATATAAAGGCCCAGTTCCTTTATAAAAAAAAAACCTTACCATTCCATTGAACATGTGTAACTAGAAAGCGCTTATTTTTATAACCATCAAACTTTTTGTCACAGAAGGAGTAAGTTCGCAACAGTCTTCGTACACTTTCTGAACACCCACAATCTTCGTTCAATCAAGACCACTCTCCGATATATTCCAAACAAGTAATGATGGGTTGATCTCTGCCATCAACTAACTGCCTATTGAACACCTCACAGATGTTGTTTATTAGTAGATCACATTTGGCTCTGCCTGTTAAACAAATGACACACTATATAAGCATATGACCGATTATTTAATAGGGGTTTTTGGTCCATTGGCGTACTTAATTTACCATGAAAAAACGGGCTCTGCTCCATTGTTCTAATGGAATCTTCATCAACCAATCATAAGCATCAGAGTTGAATGACTTGAGCTCACCTATCTTTTTTCTTGAATTCACCTTCAAAAGTGGCTTTGGCTTGCATTCAGAGCACTCTTAAACATACCGATCCTTTAAACAGTGACTTCATATTCTCATGAATATGTCTAATACAATACTTGAAAACACACTTGCAATGGTTTGTATAAGTCTATATGGACAGTTAAGGTTAAGGATGGGATTAAAACTGTACATATTCTAAGTTTACATAAAACACATGACAAATTATACAATAAAATGTGTACCTTTTGCCTATCAGAAATGAAAGTGTAGTTGAAGTTGGCTTCTATACCAAGATCCTCTCCAAGTAAGTTCAAAAACCAACACCAAGATGCCTTACTTTCTGCTTCAACTATAGCATCGCTATAAATAAAATCCCCATTGTTTTGCATAAACCCCAACTGCTGTTAGTATTTGACCTGGCCAAGGACCTGACATGAATCATCCATCTAATCCTAAGATTTCTCTCCCACAAGCTCTAAAACCTTGTTTGAGAGCTCCCAAACACACATACACCCTTATAAAAATTCTTGTAAGAGACTCTGGATTTGGTTCTTGTTGTACATCAATCCGGACAGTTGTGCCTGGATTTTGATTGATCAATTCTTGGGCATATTCTCTAAGCATGAATTTTACTGCGACTCTGTAAACTGTCTGTTATAATATCATATGCAATTCTCTTTGCCCTGAAAGCTTTCATCTTTGAGACCCCCACCTCAAATTGTTTCTGCATTTGATCTTGAACTGATCTCATAAGAATATCAGGATTAGTAGCAAGTGATTTGATAACATGATCTGCAAGAAACCTAGATGTACAAGCTTTAATTGCTCTTGATTGTATGCAGGTGTGATCTTCAATTAATGTTCTTACTTCCCATCTGCATTCTTTAGTGTATGTAACAAGCATTGTCCAAGGGCGGGAAGTATTGTCTACTCTTGATGTAATGACCTTAATACTTCTCCACTTTCACCAATCAATCCTCCGATCGCGTCCCGACCTCAACACCCGCTAGATGATGAGATATAGTGCAGCTCCCCGCTTTGCCCACATCTACACACACACACCAGAAGATACAAAAAATACCTCTACTCACCTACTCTATCTCTCCCCGCCCATGCTACTATCTCCGTGAGGGAGCCTCCACTCCATGTGCGTCGCGCACCTTTCGCTTATATCTATATATATCTCCTCATCTATAGAGAAGTATCAATAGCAACATAAGGGAAAGCTCGCACATCAACAATATCACGCAACACACGGGTTATCTAATTAAAACATACAAGAATCCATACACACACATCAAACTCTCTCTCTATCTACTCTCTATGATTGTATGCATGTGTGATCTTCAATTAATGTTCATACTTCCCATCTGCATTCTTTAGTATATGTAACAAGCATTGTCCAAGGGCATGAGTATTTGTCTACTTTCTTTGGTGTAATGACCTTTTTACCCTCCCCCTTCACTGTTTTGTCTTTACTTAAAATATTCTGCTTGTCACTATTGATGTTCTCTCTAATGGCTGGACCACCCTTTGTTTGAGAAAATAGATTTTTGTCCATATTATTATCAATAGCAACATAAGGGACTAATGCTGGAATTGTGCCTTCACATCTAACTCTCACCCTTTCATTATTATTTTTTATAAGTATTAGCTGTCTTCTAGTCTCAACTGAATGTTTCTTAACTCTTCTTTTCACAATTTCCTTACTAGAAAATTGTTGCCCTAAGTAGAAGTAATACTTATTGGGACCTTTATTTTTTTTCTTGCCTATTCTTCTTAATTCCCTAAGTTGAATTCTCCTTTGAGAATCAATTTCACCATCTAAGTCACTGCCAAATAAGTCATAATCAATGACATCTAGATCATCTTCTTGAACATCAACAACACCTATACTTTTATCATGTTTAGGGTCTGCAGTAAAACTGAAATTATTCATATTCACATGAACTTCTTTAACTATATGCTCATCGTCATCATACACGTCATCATGATTTGGATCATAATCTAAATCCTCTGAATCACTACCACTTGTATCATTTCCTTTTGTGTCACGCTCTTCTTCTTTTGATTCAGTATTTGCTTCCACTTCCACTTCTTTGAACTTCCCAAATGAGAAATCATCAGCTGTAGAACTTGTACCTACATGAACTACCATCATATTCTAAGTGCTCTCATCCCTAGTGATCTGCTTCCTAGTGTTTGCATAGTCACCTAGTATCTCATCAAGACCATCAAAAGGATCAACACCATTCTCTACTACAATTGGTCTTGCCACAGAACTAGTAGGCTGCTCTTTACTCAATTTTTTCATTACTTCACCAATGCTTGATGAATTAGAGCTAACATTTTCCCACTCTTTTCTCACATTCCTATTAACATCAGGACTGCTATCAAACATACTAGTGTCTACAATACTACTTCTATGTTCAACATACACCAAAATGATCTTATAGTCCTTAACATACTTTGACATCTCTAACACATCAGCATCAACATTCAAACTGTGCAGACCATAATCTAAGCCTAAACTTGGTATCAAAAAATGGCAGTACATTAAGTCTTCTACACCATAACCAAGTTTAACTACCATATCTTTAAGGTTATGTAAACAAAACTCATCAATATCAACAACATTAACTGATGATAAATGTCCACCAATGTAAGACCTACTAGGTGTTGGTGTAAACCACCCGCCATGGTGGATTTCTAATGTTAGTGACTTAGGGGTATGACATGCAATTATAACCACTTAATATTAACAACAATTGTACCAAATCTAAAAACTCCATCACAATTATAAGTAACACGACGCCGAAATTCCAATCTTCTTACCATTTTGTGCAGCTTTATCAGTCTTTGAGCTATCTTTAGGCTCATTCAAATCAACACTTAACTTCACCATGATTAGACAATGAAGAACAACCTTAGGGATTGCATGTGTGAGAGAAGATGGAGGGACGAAGTATGAAACAAAATAGTGAAAGAGTTAAGTTAAAGTAGAAGTTAGGTGGCTTTTATTGGCTATTAATGTGATCTGCCTATTATACCCTCAACGAAAGAAAAAATTAACGAAATTTTGGATGGAGTTACGGTCAAAGGACCGATCAACTTGAAATGGACAACTACAGGGACCATCAATGTAATTTCGAGACTTTTAGGACGAAACTTGCAATTTCGAGACAACCACAAAGACGATCTATGTACTTAACTCAAAAATATATATGTCAAAAATGTGATAAATAAACTTTAAAAAAGAGAAGGTAATTACTAAATTTTTAGTGGTTTAATTTTAAATAACTTATATGAACTTAAGTGTAAACTTATAAGTTTCTCTGTTTTTGAATAACTCACAAAAATAAACAGATACCCCCTTGGATTTTAACTCCTTATACTTTATATTTTAACAATACAACATATAAATTGTTCTAAAAATAAAATATATATGTTATTTTAAAAACACATCATATATGTAGGCTCATGATTATAAATATTAAAATAAAGTACGAGTTATTGTCTATTTTTATTTTGACACTTAACAAAATCAAGCAATGCGATTGGCTAATGCAAGTCAAAATGAAATCTCAATTTGGTCAAAATATGAGATTTTCGTCTAATTTATAAATGTGCTAGAAAAACATATGTGTTAATTTTGTAAAAAAAAACCTTAACAAGGGAGAGGGTAATTTATAAAGCTTTAGTTGTTAAATTTTAATAGAATATACTTATCAGTTTCATGTTTTTTAGTAACTTTATAAACTTATTAAATACCTTAATATATATTAAACTAATGTATTTGCACGAAATAGTAAATATAAAAAATACGAGTTACTGTAACATGTAAATGAATATATACTAGATTGTATATATACGAACGACTCATGTTATTATTCTTTATGAGATTAAGTATTGATATCCGGAAAAAGCATTTTTTTTATACTACCCGCATTTAAATTCATGGTATTCCTCTTTATAAGTTTAACCTGCGCGTGGGTTTAAAAATCGGCGTAAATTATTATTAACAGTAAATATAAATATCAAAATGAAGGCACGGCCTCACACGTTAGTGTGAGATGAAAAATAAATAGACGGGATTCTACATATTAAAACGACTCATATTTTTTCAATGTCGCTATGTGCTATTAACAAACATAATGTCTAGAACATTATAATTAAAATTTTAGTTAAACAAAGTCAAATCCTTTATGCAACAAAAATCTGTACAAAATATCAATCGATATTAACACATAATGAAAAAATTATGTAAAACTCGTGCATGCATGAGTATGTCACAATATAGTTTTATAAAAAAATATCAAACATTACAAAATCATGAATTTATGAATTGTCACAATATTTAACTTTAAAACAAAATTATTTAAATATTATTACCCGTTATACTATCTGCCCAAATTGCGTGCGTGCACGGGGTTGATGTAATTGGTTTGTTGATTAATAATTAAGATATAACTATTCCGAATAAAAATATTGAGAGTAAAACGAGTCTGAAATTCGAACCGTAAGAATTGAAGTGAGTTTATATTAATTTACACGGAGCAAAGTAAAAAACAACAAAATTAAACATATAAACATTAGATGTTAAAAAACATATAATCTACTTAAAATCGTAACAACGAAATTATTACTTAATTCACCTTTTATGTCTAAGTCTCGTATATACACGAGCATTATAACTAGTGTTATATAGTTATAATTCTTTTGGAATCCATTAATTATCTTGATTTTATATCGACTATTACTTTTTGCATATATTATTCCATTTCAAAATGATTGTTCCTGAGAAAAAAAACACAAATATTAATGAGAAAAAAATAATTATTCTATTAACTGATCCTGTACTCGTTAGACCTTATTTACTTACTACCTACTTCTACTAAAAAGTACTAAAGAACATGTACTTTATTACTATAACTTAAACTAGCTTTATTTTACTTTAATTTTAATATCATATGATAATTTTAAAATCTTAAAATAACATTACAATCCACATAAACCGTCGGTATCATTCATAAAATCCGGTACACCACATTAAAACAACTTCCCTACCAATTACTACACTTTATTGATAGTTTAATACAGTTTTTTGTGGTTTCTTGTTATGTATATTTTGTATTTTACTACATGTAACTTGTAAAACTTTATATTTTTTATTTCGTACTTTTATTCGGCGGTTTTACTCACTTTACTAACAGGAGAAGACATTTTTGTATAGTTTTGTGCTTCATGTATTTTGTGTTTTACTTTTTTTACTCATCAAATTTTATACATTTTACTTTCTATTCTTTAGTTTTATAACAAAAAAAATTATAAAAATAAAAACCATTAAAAGGTATTACAGTATTCCAATGTGCACCAATAACCTATACCAATTTTACGTGTAATATGTCAAACTCAATCCAATAAGGAGTGACTTAAAAGGTTGTGAATGTCCAATTAAAGAGGACACGATATTGTTTTTATATACGATTAATAAATTTTACCCATTAATTTTTCATCGAAACAAAAAAAACGCACTTTCTATTTTTTTTAATAAAAAGTATCTTGCAAACCGTAAATCGTTAAACGACAAAAAAATACACTATTGTGACGAGAATTTTTTTATCTTTCAGTAAACGTGCTCCTCGAAATACATTCAAATAATTTTTTTCCGAAACTTTTTTTTATTGTGTAAATTTTCGACCGAAAAAATCACATGTGGTTTATTCTTTTAAAATTCACGTGTTCACAAATCACATGTGATTTTCGTCAATCACTTGTGATTTATAAAATAACAGATCAACTCTGATTTTATAAATCACATGTGATTTTTCATTATGAAAATTTCGATATTAACAGAAAAAATTCAAAAAGAAAGTTCATCGAAAATATATATAGAAACGCCCTCTATAGAATGAAGATTTAATTCTCATTGCGGTGTGTAACGCTTAACGTTATGCAGATATTTAATATGAAGTTGATTTTTTTTAATTTGATGATAAAATAGATTGGGTCTGGATTGAACTTTCTTCCATTAGTCTATAATGTGACACAAAACACAACACTCGCACAAAAGATCTGGTGGTGCAGAAGATCCTCGATGTTTATTGGGATAGTTTATAAACACCTCTTAAAAACCATTTGTATCTCCTATTTGTCCGGGTTTTTTTTTTAATTTTATTTTATTTTTAAAATTTTGTTTATATTATAAAACTATGAAATGAAAAGCGCGGAATAAAAATTATAAAGATTAACAAGTTAAAAGTATTAAACTGACAAAAAGCACGAAATAAATCAGATAAAAAGTTGTGTTATACTGTAAAACAGGTAAACAAAAGAGAATGAAAATTATGAAAAATACAAAACATGTGATGCATGAGGTCTTTATAGTAGCATCTTATTCATTATCGGAGAGAATGTGAGATAAAGGGCAGTTGCCTTTTGTCGATGGGTTTAATTCTCAAAATAGACCGGTCGTTTAAAGTGTATACTTTTTCTAGACCCAAAAAAAATGGACTTCTCAAAATAGACAAGTCGCCTAGTCTCTCAAGTCGCCTAAAAAACTTTTTACTTTTTGTGTAAGTAACTTTTCAAACATGTTTTTTGGCGACCTAGTAAAGTATAAAAGTCGCCTAAAGTACAAAATCACTTTAGGCAGCGTTTATACTTTACTAGGTCGCCCAAAACATTTCTGAAAATTTACTTTTTGAGAAAAGTTCCATAAAGAACATGGTCAAAAAAAAAACTGCTCCATCTTGTCCATCCATTTTATTTTCATCTAATGGTTTAGATTAATTCTTATTTTAATTTAATTAAAAAACCCACTTTCACTCTATTTTTTAAAAATTAAATATCTCACAAACCGTTAATCGTTACACAAAACGAAACATACCATCGCGACGAGAATTAAATCATCTTTCTATAGAGGGGCACTTCTATATACTTTCGACGAACTTTTTTTTCGATTTTTTTTCAATCACGTCTGAAAAAATCACATGAGATTTGTATCGCAATCTCACGTGATTTCATAAAATCACATGTGAAAAAAAAAATCGAAAAAATAGTTCGTCGAAAAATCACATCTGAAAAAATTACGTCTGAAAAAATCAAATGAGATTTGTATCACAATCTCATGTGATTTCATAAAATCACATGTGATTTGTGATACAAATCTCATGTGATTTTTTTCAGATGTGATTGGAAAAAAAAAATTCGAAAAAAGAGTTCGTCGAAAGTATATAGAAGTGTCCTCTATAGAAAGATAAAAACTTACTCGTTGCGATACTTTCGACGAATTTTTTTTCCTTTTTTTTTCAATCACGTCTGAAAAAATCACATGAGATTTGTATCACAATCTCATGTGATTTCAAAAAATCCCATGAGATTTTTTCTGACGTGATTGAAAAAAAAATTCGAAAAAAGTTCGTCGAAAGTATATATAAGTGCCCCTCTATAGAAAGATAAAAAAATACTCGTCGCGATGGTGTATTGTTTTTCGTTTAATGATTTATCGCTTGCTAGATATTTAAGTTTTAAGAAAAATGTGGGAAAGTGGATGATGAAAAAATGAGTGGTTAGGATTAACCCATTTGTTTTTTTTTTTTTTTTTTTTTTTTACCTTGTTTTTTGAGGATCTCAACTCAACAAAAAGTAAAAAGTATTTTAGGCGACTAGTCTATTTTAAAAAGTTTTTTTTTAAAAGTCTAGAATAGATATACGCTTTGAGCGAGTCATCGTTCCGTGGCTTGATAAACGTTTGACAGTTTGCACATAGTACATATCCTTTTCATCATTTTCGATGAATTGTCGGCAAAGAATCTCATGAAATTAATCTATAAACAGCTAGCGAAAGAGAAAAATACAAAAGAATGTGCTAGCTTTAGATGAAAGTTCTAGGGCATCATATAAATAGAATGGTTTGATAGGTGTCACACTTATGTTTGTCAACATATATAAGGCTCGTAGTACAGCGTGCATGTTTATGCGTTCATTGACTACGGTGTAACGCTGCGTTCGTAAGCCTAAATCACGGTTTTTTTACTAAACGGGTAAGTCGTTTTCCTATTCAGGTTATTCGAGAAAGACGAGTCTTTTTTACTAAGATGTACGCAGCCTCATCGGGTTAATCTCGAGATCGTTTCCAACCTTTTATTGCCATCCTCAAATGTGCACACCTAGCGGGGTTTGATACCCCTAACCTCTTGTTTGAAAACGTAAAACGAAAGACCTTACAACCGGACCATTTGATGGTGAAGCATATTATTACCATTACACTAGCATTTACAGTACACATTTTTATTAAACAATTTGTCACCCATTAGCCTAAATAACCACTTATCTCACGCATGAAACACACAAACACAAGAGGCAGATATCTCCTCTTGGGTCATATTCACAAACAAAAAAACATATCTTCAAATGCAAAAAAAAATAGCAAATCTGCATTGAATCTTGCTACATATAATAAGCTGATAGTTATAGAATATCAAAGTTAGTACAATTACAATAAACCAGTATCTTGCACTGGTTTTGTTGGCTGCTTGCTTTGTAGCTTCAGCTTCTTGTAGTAAGGGTCTCATTTTTAAGGTAGAAATGTGTTGATGTTCTGGATGAGCAGATCTAGCTAGCTAACCATTAAAAAGAGTAAGTGTAACAAGATGTTCCTCGTTAGTTGCAAGGTCGTTGAGACCTCCACCACCATCATCATTCTGCAGCTGCTTTGCTGATGCAATCTGTAAGTACATACACCTAACTCAGTATTGTTGTACTTGACTTATATTTCATTATAGCTAGAATTCCGAGCTATTTTGGGCAATACTTGTAAAGGGAACTCGAAAATGAGATGAGACATATAGATATAAACTACTTTGGACAACTCTCTTATATACATCAAAGGAAACTTAAAAATAGATATGTGTACACGAAAGCAAGATCTAAAGAACAATGCTAGGTTTTCTATGTTTCATAGATTTTAAATGATAATGGAGATGGTAAGTGGTAGGATTTTGCAATTTTGAAAGATGGCTTCAATGAAATATGTTTGCAATAATTTCACAAAAAGAACTTTGCAAATGAACTAACCAAAACGAGTGTACGAAATCTTAAATGATGTTAAAATTTCTCAGACTGCTAATGTGCTTGAAAATAATTAAGCAGAAGTACTCCATTAAAGACCGAGTAAAAAAGTACCTGTTTTGCCAGTTCTTCCTTATCTGCAGTTAACTTCTTCTCCTGTTAAATGTAAAGCAAGATTGTTAGACTCGTTTTATGCTTGTTCAATGCTTCTCAACGGGATGAAGAGAAAGTATGGTCTTTGGTGCACACAGGTATCACGAAAGTATATCTCATCTTAACGACCTTGCAATTAACTAGATGAATTAGCCTCTACATACATCAACAATCTTGTTATCCCCGCGATTGTGGTCAACCCTTTCCATATTACCAATGAAAATTTTCTATTTTCTCATACCTTATGTGACGCTCTAATGTTTTTTTATCCAACACAGCAATGCAGCAAGCTACAAATGGAGTGTTGTATCGAGGTTGCAATTTACAAAGTGCTGCCCCCGTCGCTTTGCGGGTACCCATGCTTTGAACCATTTTCCGATGGGAGGTAACATATAAAAGTAACTTTAAAAAGTTATCAGACCACGATGTACACTAACATAACCTATGTGCTCATTGCAGTACCATCTACGCCTTTAAGGATAGCAGCCTCATAGAACAGCATATATGAATTATATCCGCATCTAGTTTCCATTGGGCAAAATCTTTGGAGCTTAGCAATAGTAGTTTAATAGTAAATCACGGGGAACAGTTAGTATTCCACCCAAAATGCTTCTGCTTGTTTTTGGAGCAGTTTCTGATAAGCGGGTAGGGAGGTAGGAAACTGCTTATTTCCATGGTGCTTATTATGAGATGGAATTATAACTATTTGCTACCCTACCTTCATATTCAACCAACAACCTTATTGATGATTTTGATTGATTTTTTCTCATGTTTAACAAAACAAGCAAAGCCAAGTACTACTTTGTGTAGCATTAATTATTTTTTTGCAGTTTTGCGAGTACTTGACGGGAAAAAAATTGCAATCTTAAACACCATGCATCCTAACTTATGTGATGTACCTCGAGAGAGCTTTTTATGCAGAGAAATCAAGTACAAACATACCTCTTCCTGGAGGGTTGACATGTACTCCATCATCAGCTGTGTCTGCATTCATTAATATCACATGGTCAGTGTATTAACTACTACTGTAAATTTTTTAATGCTAATATAATTTCCTATATATATCACCTGCCACAAGATGGCATCTAAATGGTCAGTGTTTCATTTAAAGAACTAACGCAAGGTGATATTTAATCGGGAGCAGAAGGTGATAGGTAATGCTATTCTCTGACCTATTTGCACGCGGGGGAGGAGAAGATAATAAATTATGGCCAAATAAATCATTCAGTGATCTGAATCAGGGAGACAACACTCTGATGACACATTACTGGCTAGCCTATTGCGATTAACAAATAATATAATATTCTTATCCGGTAACTGATTGTGCCTAGACTTTGCCTAAAGTCACTCCTTTCCAACCAAAAGAGTCCAGCTATAATGTGATACTCGAACAAAGGTCCTGCTCATCATATAAGATGAATTCTCAGCTGCAAAAGGCTGAGCTCCTTCGTATACAAATCAAGGTATGTAGTGCTCAAGTGGTACAAGAATTCTCCCAGCCTCCTTGCCTAAATATCCCTGCTACCTCCTCTCCCCTCTAGGCGAATTCGGCGATTCTCAACATCCCTAATCGTTATTCCGTTTTTGCCACATTCAAGCGTGACATAAAATCTTTAATTTAATTCTTAATTAATTAGCTTGTATTGATTGCTCTCTTCCTGTTGGTTAACAAATTGTTGGAAGCAGTCGATCAACGTCGGTTAGGATTTATTTGCGATTCATATTATATTCTAATTATAACATTGCTTGAATTATACTATATCATTGGGGGGACTGAATTCCTAATATCCATAATCGTATTATATTATTGCTATACTTTGGGTGCTATTTGAATATCTAATTCACTTTTCTTTTCCCTAAATGAATTTGTTTGATGTGGTATTGCTATTTGCGTGATACTTAGGCTATTGTGTGGTTGGTCGTTTATGTGATTTATTGGTGCTGATTTTGGCGTGTTTTGGGGAACATGGAGAAGGGTTTTTTGAACGGGAGAGGGGTTAAAGAGAAGGAAACTAATGGGCAATCTCGTTCAAAACTTGCAAACCTGAATGTCGCGGAAGTGGTTGAATCGAACAAGGTTCAAGCTTCGAGTGCATCTTCTTATGCAAACCTAAATGACGCATCGCTGAAAACAAGTAATGAATCGAATGATTCTACTAAAAGACCGGTTTTGACCGAAAATACCAAGGATCTGTTTCGTATGCTAACTTAGTTACTGGTGAACCGAGTAGGAAAAGCGTTAACTTTCGTACATTGCTTGCACTGACCGATAATGGAGCGGACGTAGCTATCTCCATGGAGTCGATTTGTGTTGTGCATGAACGGCTTAGTAACAGTGTGTATGGGTTCTTTTTGGGTAAACGTGTGTCTTATCCGGTTGTTGAGAACTGCGTGAAGAATACTTTGAGTAAATATGGCCTTGTTAAATCGATGACCACTAAATGTATGTTTTTTTCAAGTTCAGGAGAATTTGAGGACGCCTAGACAAGTTGTTAGAGAAGTCCAGGTTGGTCTGAAGTTGGGCTCTAAAGTTCAGTTTTAGCGACTTTTTATCAACCTGTCTCTAAAAAGAATGGTGCTAGCTCAAATGGTATAAAGAAGCAAGCTGGATTGGCTCGACAAGCGACAAGAGGTAAACACCTCTAACCTGTTTGATGCGCTTAATACGGTTGAAAAAGATGATGAGCTGGGTACGAATGGGGAAGTCAAAATTGGCTAAGAAAGGGACCAATTCTAACGTAGTTTCTTCTGCTTACGGGACTTTATCCGAGGCATTTGGTAGTCCTAATACTACTCCTATAGCAACAAGGATTAATGACCTAGAAAGACAAATGTTGGATGAGAAACTTGTGCTTGTAAATGATGATAGAAAGCCGCTAGAAAAGGAGGTAAATATATCATCGTTTTGCATGCATGGACTTATAAGGGGAACAATTGAAAGATTCGGATACTGAAATTGAGGAGCTTGATGATGATACTGCTCGATATATGTATTTTACGAATTGAGCAGGTGTGGGAGCAAATGATGATGTAGGTCTACTTAAGGATGAAGATTTTGAATAGGTTTATTATGATTTATCTAAGGATCACGTCCATCCTCCTCATGGTTCTCTTCCTGAAACTTCACAACTAACACCCATCTACATAAGTGAAGACACCCCTTCTACTCATTTGTAATCTCCCGAAGACGAGGAAAAAGGAGAAGGTTATGTTAGTAGGAAAACAATGACTCATTACTCGGAATGTTTGAAATAAGGACCCGAGTACAAGCGTGATGAAGGGATAATCAAAACAATCAAATTTCTCAATAGAAGGAGTAGTAGCATGATTGATGTAGGAGTGTACGTAAGGAGAGTGACTCCTGTCTTACTAGAAGATCGTTCAATAAAGAAAACCGCTTTTTGGGAGGCTAACCAATCTTTCTAGTTGATGCATTTAGAGTGTAGTTATGTTTTTTAATATTCACTAATTTGTTTATGTCTTTTAAATTATATGTAATTCGTGATTTATTTTGTGTTTATCTTCGTCTTCAAGTACAATCAAACTTACATAAAATAAATGTAGGGGAAATATTCGGTTTTTAAGAACCATTTCAAATATGTAAAATAGATAGTTTAAGTTAATTCACACTTTTATGTTTTATTTGTTTGTTTTGAGTCATATGTTTGTAATAATCGTTTTTGTGGTTTATGCAGGAAATTTTTTTAGGAAATCATTAATAGGTTATTTTTGCAGAAATTTTTTCAGAAAACAAAAATGAAAAACCTGTCAGGTGTTCCTGACGGGCGTCAGGATTCATTCCTAACGGCGTAAGCACTATTGCAGGAGAAATTCGCGTTTTTTTTAATTTGTGAAAAGTTATTTTTGTTTAATTTACAGAATTTTAAATTTTTCAGGAAGCCACGATTACATTAGTACTAACATTCTATATTTATTGCTTTTTTAGGATTTTAATTTATGATTAATAAGGTTGTATATTATTTTTCGGCGATTTTACTCTGGGTATAGTTGTTTTTGTTTTCGATTCAAAGGTTATATTAGATGAGGAGAGTTTGGAAGTTCATTGGATTTTCATTTGAACAATTCTTGGATGACGATTTAGCCAGTTTATATCGTTTCTTCTCCGATATTGAGCAAACCACGGAATATTAGTTTCTCTAGCTTTTTATTTATCTTTGCTTTATTTGTTTTTCGGGTACTCATAGAACATTGGGAATAATGTTCAAAATAAGTGTAGGGGGTTATAAAAGCCTTAGAAATTATTTTTTCATTTGCATTTGCTTTGTTCTTAAAAAGATGTGTAATATACCGAAACATAGTTTAGGACGGTAATTTTAGCCCAAATTTTTAAAAAAAATTTACGGCATACATCGATGAAACTGTAGTATTAGAAGCGTCTCATGGATATGAGTTCTATGACTAGCACAAAAACTCTACCACTCATAAATTTCACCCCAAAAATGTGATGTTCGCCCTAGATCTTTAGGAATAAAATCATTCATTTTTAATGCTTATGAGAGTGTACCGGTAGTATTATAGATTCTAGAACTTTCTTTAGCGATTCCTCCCGAGACTGCTAGTGAGATCGCATTCGTGCGATTATGATTTGCTAAGTGATAAGATGCGTTAGGATAACCCTTGTTTTTAGCTTTCGTTTGTTATAGTTATGATGATCTTACCGGTCGTATAACTACCTCATACCCTTGCTGTGCTCTCATTTTTTGTGCAAAATACCCCTAGTACACCCCTTTGAGCCTATCCTTGTCGCGGTTCTCATAATTTTTTGGTGGATTCTGGATTATGTTTACACCCCATCAAAATTTTACACCCAAATCGTCTTAGCCTTCCTTGTATGTACTCATTTTTAGTACATTATTATTATCACAATTGTTAAACCCTAGTTAATTGATTACTTAACTACATGGTTGCTAAGTCGAGTCTATTGTTAGTGTATACAGTTTTGGGACGATTGGGATTCGTGGTAGTTTTTACTATATGGAGAAATGGAGACGAATGTCAAACTATTACCCCCATATTTGTCTAATATGTTCCATGTTTATTGATTCTTCTAATTCGGGTCATTAGTTAGTTTCTTTTTTAGAATTAAAAACTCAAGTGTAGAGTGTTGTATTAAACCCCAAGTCATGTATATTTATTTATTTTCACCAGATCGCAGGGCAAAAGTGTATATAACAAAAATAGAAAAAGCAAGAAAAGAAAAAAAAATATGTTAGAATATACGGGCTGCCATCTTGCTTATGTTTATGTCGAGAAAGAGTCGAGAAAAGAAAAAGAAAGAGATTGATGTATAGTTGTCCTAGTTTTTTTCGAGTCTTGGCTTAGCAACACCTTTTACATGTTATCTTGTGAATAATTACTTTCCACCAGTCAAATTTCCCGCATTATCCCTAACCGTGTTTCTTTTACCCTACATCTTACGTTACAACTCTTTAAAAGAGCTCTTTGATAGTAAATCTTAGGTGCTTACGCCAAAGTGGTGCATTTTTTGATCCTTTATCAAGCTTATGGTAATCTATATACTATGACAGGTAGTGAGTGTTTATTTTTCCCGTTTCCTATATTGTTATAATTCATTATTACACCGAGTGAAAGAGATAATCCAAACACTTATGTGAGGTGCTAGTATATAATTTTCGTGCTTTTAATTACAGGTTAAAACGGTTGTGCCATAAACCATCTTTATTGAGTAGTTTAAATGCCTCCGACTTTGCTATTTACTAGGTAGAAAAGCCTATTTGTTTGAGGACAAGCAAATCCCAAGGGTATTTGATGAGTTGTCATTTTATACTCTTTTGGTGTCATTTAACCCTTAAAATCATGAAAATATGGCCAATTATTGTACTTAATCGTTTCTTTATGATGTTTTATCATTTAGGAATGGGCTAGATTTGGGAAGAAACTGGACAAAAACACAACACTTCAAGCGCGTGACTTTCATTCTGACGCCTTCACAAAAAGTGCCTAGAAAGTGAAGCTTTTAATCAAGTTTGTGACTTCTTAGTGCGTGGAGACGACGTTAGGATTTGCTATTGACGTCGTCAAGAGTGAAGGGCGACGGCGTCACCACGACTTGTGACGCCATCACAATGACCGACAAAGAGAAGCCTTTAGAAGATTTGGCGGGCTGACGGCGTCAGGAAACCCTAGTGATGCCATCAGACCCGATTTCCTATATACACAAACCCTATTTTTCATATTTTGTGTGGAAAAACGTGGAGAATTCGTGGGTTAACTTTGTAGCAGAGATATTGGTCGATTTTTAATGGTTTTTAACCCTTGATACTCATTGTAACTCCATGTTTAATTGAAGTAAAGTTTCTAAACCCTTTTAATAATTCAATATGTCTATGTGTTGTTTGATTAATCGTTCTTCGCTTTCAATTGTCATGCTTGGCTAAATCTATATGTGTTTGCTTATGATTGCATGAAACCTAGTTGTTAAATCTCTTTATTATTGCTTCTTGTTAGTGGTGTGCGCGTTAGGTTTTAAAAGACTAGCTATTTGATCTTCATAGCATAGCATAGACGTCTAGAGAAACGCGATTAGGTTAGAGGATTCCTGTGATTAGATCTTCATATCTAGATCACTTTGGGTGGATTCCGACATAAGTATTTATTGCGCGTGAATTTACTATTGGACGTGAGTGGTGTCTACAGGTAACCACCGTCTAGGTTGTCACGTTGATAGCGGATTTGACCAACCCGCTGCTGAATTAGGGAATACTTACATATTACATTAACAAGCGTGACGGGCAATAAAATCAGAGAAAACAACTAGGGAGTAGTGCATTATTAGGTAAACACGTTTGTTAACCATACGAGTTTTTCTATCAATTTACTTTTCTGCATAATTAGGAGTAGTTTAAATTAGTAGAGATTTACTTGCTTTTAAAAAAATATAAAAATACAAAAATAATCTTCCCTCAACCTTTAGACCTTAGTAAACATACAATTCGAACCTACCCAAACTATTCCCTTAGAGAACGATAATAACCCCCCGAGTCTTGCCTATACTACACTACAACAATTAGGTACTCTGCCTAGGAGGGTTGTAAAACTTCTGCGTTGCAATCCATCGCATCAGAATTTACGAAGGTAGTCAAAGTTACTGTAGAGGAGCTAAGTCACCTCTTCGAAGTTGAAGAAAGTAGAAAGCCTTAGATGATGTTATCTTAATTAAGGGGATTGCTAAGGTATCCATTGAGGAAGTTAAGCAAACAATCAAGTTTTCAAAACATCTAAAGAGTTCAAACTTCTTCAACATCAGTAACTTAATGCAGCCTAAGGGCATATTGAAAGTAAAGGCTGAAAAAAGGAATAATGTATGGAAGATTTACAAAAAAAAGGATTCAATAAGCCAAAGGTTATCACATACATCACAATCATCCCAAACACCAAGCCTTTAAAAGTGACTTTCATGTGATACAATGATGACTCAAATTTTAAGGCCATAACTTAGTTCAAATGGAGTGTCTTTGAGTACAAAGAGTGGGAAATGATGTTGTTGTCCTGGATAAAAAGAAAGGGGTTAATGCTGCGGAACTGACCAAGACCTTAGAAAAACGATTTAAAGAAATCAGAGACCAAGAATAATTCTTGAGGATTAATACAAGAAAGTCCCTAAATCTTCACGACCCTCTTAAGACTTCTCCAAACCAAAGAAGAGAAATAGAGCCTTGGAATGTTTGTCCCTCGTCTTCATTGCAACACTATCCACACTACCCCGAGGGAGTTCCATTTCAACCGTCAGTTATACTTAAGGCAATAAAGCCTAAGTGCTTATTTGAAAGTGGTTAAAGGCCTTAAAAAGAAATATTAAAAAATTAAAAAAAAAAGGAATAAAATAAAAATAAAATTAATTGTTATGAAAGATTTACAAAAAAAAATGAGGATGATTCATAGCCACCAAAAGGTTATAACATACATCCACAATCATCACTAAAACACCAAGCCTTTAAAAGTGACTTTCATGTAGATAACAATGAATTTGCTCAAATTTTACGGCATATAACTTTATTTTTTTTTTTTTTTTCTAGTTTCAATATGGAGGTTTTGTCTTTGGAGTATAAGTAACAAAGCGTAACGGAAATGATGTTGTTGTCCTGGATAAAAAGAAAGAAGGGGGTAGTTTTTAATGTTTGCTGGAGACTGACCAAAGACCTTAGGAAAAAATCGATTTAAAGAAAATCAGAGACCTAAGAATAATTCTTGAGGCATTAATACAAGAAGTCACCAAAAATCTTCTACGGCCCCTCTTAATAAGACTTCTTCCAAACCAAGAAGAGAAATAGATAGCTTGGCAATGTTTGTCCTCGTTCTTCATTGCATCATAGCAACTATACCCTCGAGGGAGAGTTTCCATTCCAAGTAAGGCCATATGATTTTTTGATAGCCACCTAACCTCACTTTCTTTTTCCGGTATTTGCTTTTGTTAGAACAAGCTTTTTTCAAAGGAGTCTCTGAAATGAACATTTTGGAACCAAGGATACCCAGTCAATTACTAGATTTAGAGCCTAATCGAAAAGCTCCCTGAAGATATATAGATGGTAATAAAGATCTTGGTTTTTGAAGTAGGATTGGAAGAGGGATGTATGTAATCATTCCTCTTATAAAGAAAGAAGAAGCCAAGGGTTAGATTCATAATGATAAGGATTAGTGAAAGATCAGAGCAATGAAAGAACTTAATTTGTTTTTGTAATCCAATGAATACATAATGGATTTTTTTTGTATTTCATTATGTTTTAGAATTAGTCTATCTTAGTTTTTTTTTTTTAATTGAAGTTTTGTAAGACGTTCTTTATGCTTCACTTAACTGGAAAAAAAAAAAAAAAACATTTAGAGGCAATTAGTTACTATATATATATATATTATATCTATATATATACAATATATACTTATATTATAATATATATTTATATATATATATATATATATATTTTATATATTAATATTAGGCTTTTACGGCCGGTTCATTGAGAACGGTTATTTAGTTTTGAGGTTGAGAAGATTGAGAAATCATCGTCTTCTTTGAGCAAATTGATTCATATTTTTTGACTTGATTCTTAACGTAAACAATATTTAAATAGTGAATTCGAATCTATAAATCACAAATTTGATTCATCAAATCAAAGCTTATTAAAATCGAATTTATGATAATAATTTCTGTAAAATTTGTCTTGAAGATTCAAGTATTTACTTATATCGCAATATTCCAAGAAGGCCATGTGATTTAAGCCCCTAACCACACTATCTTCTTCGTATATGCTTTTGTAGAACAAGCTTTTCAAAGAGTCTCTGAAATGAACATTTTGGACGCCTAAATACCCTGTCATTACAATATTAGAGCCCTAATCGAAAAGACTCCTGAAGATATATGGATGGTAAAGATCTTGGTTGAAGAGATTGGAAAGAGGGATGACTATCATATCCTCTTATCAAAGAAGGTAGATTTAATGATGATAAGGATTAGTGAAGAGTAGAACAAATAACTTAATTTGATTTTGGGTTAAGTTTTTTGTAATCCATGAATACATAATGATTTTTTGTTTTATTATGATTTAGAATTAGTCTAATCTTTGTTTTTTTAATTGAGTTTGTAAAAAGTTCTTATGCTCACTTACACTGGAAAAACATTTGGCACACACACACACACACACACACACACACACACACACACACACATATATATATATATATATATATATCCAAATAAAAAAGAGATTGTTGGGCCAAGTTAATGTCTAATAATCGTTAACCAGGATTTCAATAGAAAATAACCTAAATGTAAATGAAGTCTTTGAATGACATAAAAAAATATTCACTGTGTTTTTGAAAGTTCTTTAGAGACTAAAGAAAGTCTCACCACTTTCTAAAACGGAACTAAATAAGTATATAAGTGAAGTCTGCACCTAAAAGAAAATGATATACTCAGTGAATGATGACAATAACTCACTAAATACCATTGATCTCCTCAACAACCTTAAAACATTGTGAGAAGATCACATTTACGAGAGCATTTACTCCTCTAAGAATTAAGTCCATTATGTCAACATAGTTTTTACTTAAGTACTTACTTTTTTTAATGCTTAAGAAAAGGAGATCACTATACTTTCTCATTGTTATTTCGCAAAAAATGATAGTAAATTCTTTGATTTATATTTAATAAAAAATTAAAAGTTAAAAACTTTGTGTAAAATTTTAAGTACTACTCTCTCTGTCTCATTTTTATTGTCCACGTTTTATTTTTGAAATGTCTCAATTTAATTGTCCATTATTAAAAATAGATAAAAAAGTTTGATCAAGTTTACTATATTACTTTTATTTGAAATTATTATTACAAATTTACTAAAGATAAAACAGTCAATTTATCAAAAAGTAAAAAAAAAGTAATAAATGTACTTTTCCTTAAACCGTGTGTTTTTTGTTAGAAGACAATAATTTTAAGACGGAGGAAGTATTTCTATAATATGTTTAAGCATACATCATATTCTATGGGAAGTGATTTAACTTAAATATCACAAGTTATAGTCACTTCAACGGTAAGAATAACACATACATCACAGATGCATACATACACACACAGGAATGTGTATATATTGTATTAACTTTGACCCATATATGAAGGATCCTTTATTGTATTAATTGCTCCCGGGCGAGGGGCTTAGAGTCTGCATTTATAATTAGTATACGACTAATGGAGCCTTAAAGCTTTAATGTAACAACAAAGGAACCTTGGCAGACAACAAAATAGTAGCAAGTGATAGCAAAATGTAAATACACAAAAAAAAAAATTAACATATAATGTATATGAAGGTGGTGTTATAAACCAGCAGCAACAGACAATCACCTTTCTCAATCGTGTTTGCATAAGAGCAGCATCAAGTTCTTGTTCTAACTGCATCATGTCATTCACGGAGAACTGCTCATTATTCTCTTCAATAAGCCTGTACAAAAATCAATATTTCATCTCTGATGATTAGTATTGGTCGACAAACTTACTAGTTACTATCATTATATTTTTCTCTCCTATATATATTTATTTGGCTCTTTTTTGTTTAAATATGAACATACATGCATGTTTAATATATATGTTACCTGTCCACTGTTTGTAGAAGCTCGTGACAAGTTCGAAATCTTGTCGATTGTAATAGAAACTCCTGGAGCAATGATTTTCATAGCATATCAATAATCTGTTGATCTTACACATGTAGCAACTGAGACAAATTGCATATTCGTAGAGAAATTATTGCTTACTAAATCTGTGCCAGCTCCTCTGTTGGATCCCTCACCGATTTCAGCACAACTTTTTTCATACCTAGAAAGGATACCCTCCACACTGAAACATATATTGTTAAACTTCAACAATTAGTAGTGACAAAATAAGAGATGTGATGCACAGGAACACAAAAATGTTTTTGAGACTTTACTATAAAAAATCCACTCTGGAAAACATCTTGGAGGAATTCAAATAAGTACACACGAAGTCAACACAGGGACGAGAAAAGGACCCGTTATATATCTACAGTTCCACGCATGTAGGAGTGAGCAACCTCCGAACAAAAAAACCCAATGACCGAGGAAAGTGACCCAAAATCACCAACACAGACAAAAAACTTACGATTAGAATTTTGGCCTTTAAGAAAACGTACGTTCGGTTTGGCTTGGATTTTCCAAAAAATCCTGCGTGCCTTGCTATTAATCTATGATAATTTTACCTCTTGATTTTTTAGTCAGAAGTTACGTTTATTTACGTTAACTTGGATGATAGTTTAGTTCCTTTGGTCTATGCGCTGCATATTTATGGGTGATTCTGTTATCATAACTTGACAATTTGAAATTGCTGGCGCCGTATTATTTATTAATTAGAAACTTTCCTCTACATATATGCCAATAGAATAGCCAAAACCTATTTGTACAAATAGGAAAACGGGAATAAATTCATTGTTTGGGTCAGTTAATGCACAAAAGCAAAACCAAACCCAATGTCAAACTCGCAAAAGCTAAAAATACCCAAAACCATCTAATAACCAAAACTCTAAACTCGAACCTATATGAAACATGCAAGTAAAATACTAAATCGTATTCAAAACTCCAGAAGACGAAACTTTGGTCAAACCCATGTTCACCCCCACCCCTACCCTCATGTCGATCCCACTTATGTTCACGTCCACATACCAATCATTGATCATACCATTAACTGTGTCATTCACATTTCTAATTCACATTGACCACATGCCTTCCATAAGATTCTCTTTATATGAAGCATTTTTCTTTATGTAATGAACGTGTTTCTCTAAGCAGACATGTGTTAGTCCGTCTGTCTTTGTCATGATGCATATACGCACGAGGTTCTGCCGTTTAAAAGGGCTAACATACAACAAGGGACGGAACTTGAACATTTTTATTGGAGGGGCCATTATATAAGGTATTCATTCTAGGGGGCAATATACATTTTTCCTCAACATTTGGTGTAAAAAATTGTTTGTGATTTTAGTGTCATCAACGGCCATTTAGGTAATGACGATTTACTAGAGACTAATGAGATTTCATACTTAGCTTGGATACGAGTTAGGGAAGTGTGGAGTACACACTCGTTGAGTTAATATGTTTTCGACCATGACAAAATTACAGTGGCAGTACTAAGTTGTTAGTACTGCTAGCACTTAGTATTCCACTGGCAGTACTAAGTAGTTAGTACTGCTAGCACTAAGTGCTGGCAGTACTAAGTTGGTTTACTATTTTTTTCACTAGCAGTACTAAGTAGTTAGTACTGCTAGCCGTGTAACTGTTGAAAAACAGTTGTGAAAGTTGGTTTTAACCAACTTTAACTGCTTAACTGTCATCTAGAATCTGTTTTATAAACAGATTTATTAGTCTCATTAAATAGAACGAAAATACACATACAATTCCTTCATTGTTCTTGATTTATGATTCTTGTGCCTAGAACATAAATTGCTATACTCCTTATATTATCCCGATAGAGATTTCGTGCAACCCAGGCATTGATAAGGGTCGAAATACTTTATACGGAAAGTGGATTGTTACACGATATAAGCGAGTTATCCAGGATCATCACACTCACACACACCCCCAATATATAACAAACGTATAAAGTATTTGTTGTGATCATGGCTGGAAATACGGTGAAGGAGATGACTACGAATTTTGGGAAACTAGATAAGTTTGAGGGGCATGACTTTAGGCGATGGCAGAAAAAGATGCATTTCTTGTTGACTACGTTGAAAGTGGTTTATGTGTTGACAACACCGATGCCGGAATTGTTGGAAGATGCAACAGTAGAAGCAATAAGGATAAGGGCAAAATGGGAGAATGATGACTACATATGCAGGGGTCATATATTGAATGGTATGTCTGATTCTCTTTTTGATGTATATACGAATGTAGAATCTGCTAAGGAGTTGTGGGATTCACTTGAATCCAAGTACATGGCAGAGGATTCTTCTAGTAAGAAATTCCTTGTAAGTAATTTTAATAATTACAAAATGGTCGATTCTAGACCGGTCATGGAACAGTACAATGAACTCCTTAGGATCCTTGGACAATACACACAACATGGTTTGAAAATGGATGAATCCATTTCTGTTTCAAGTATAATTGATAAGTTGCCTCCTTCCTGGAAGGATTTTAAACATACTTTGAAACATGGTAAAGATGATTTGTCTTTGGTCCAACTTGGTAGTCACTTGCGCATAGAGGAATCTCTAAGGGCGCATGACAGTGACAAGGGCAAGGGTAAGGAAGTTGGTGGTCCCTCTGTTAACATGACAGAAGAGGGTAAGAATAAATACAACAAACAAAACAAAGGTAAAAAGCGATCCAATGAGAACAAGAGTGGTTCTAGTTCCAACAAGAAACCAAAGTTGGAATGTTGGAAGTGTGGAAAGACTGGTCACTTCAAAAGGGATTGCCGTAGTGGTAAAAAGAATAACGCAAATGCTGGTGGTTCGGGAAAAGGGTCTAAGGACCAATCCCAAGACCAAGGTCAGAATTTAGTGAATATTTGGAACAGTTTTGTCAAATATTCTGTTTCACTAATTTCTGAAGCATTTTATGTGCAGGTTGATGCAATTGCGTGGTGGATAGATTCTGGTGCTACAACTCATGTATGTAAAGATCGTTGTTGGTTTAAGACTTTCGAACCAGTGGAAGACGGATCTGTACATTACATGGGTTCTATCTGATTTACCCCCTGGTTGCAAACCTTTAGGTTGCAAATGGATCTTCAAAAGAAAGATGAAAGTTGATGGAACAATTGACAAATTCAAGGCTCGATTGGTAATCCAAGGCTTTAGACAAAAAGAAGGGATCAGTGTGGATACAAACAAGTTTATGAATCCGATAAGTATATCTTATCGAAGTGTGGTGTATTTGTAGGATTTGGTTATTATAACAATGGTATGTTTATGTTGAACTTGAATAAAGTTCCTGATGATTCAGATTCTGTTTATATGTCTTCCTCTACTGTTGTTAATTCCACTTTATGGCATGCTCGTTTAGGACATGTGCCACTTATAAAAGAATGCTTGAAATGTCTAAAGATGATTTAATACCTGTATTGATGAAAATCCGAAAAAATATACTACTTGTATGTTAACGAAAATCACTAGGGGAAAACTTTCAAAGTATAACAAGGAAATCTGTCATACTTGAATTAATACATAGTTGAATTGGTGTTTTTATGTACACCATCTTTTGGGCAATAAACAAGTATGTCTATAACTTTTATTAGATGATGCCTTAGGTTTTGCTATTGTTTACTGCTAATGTAAGGATGAAGCCCTTGATAAATTTAGAATTTATAAAACAGAAGTTGAATTGCAACAAAATGACTTAGTTAAAACCTTACGCACAGATAGAGGTGGTGAATATTATGATCCTGTGTTTTTCCAATCTGTAGGCATTATTCATGAAACTACAGCTCCTTACACACCACAACAAAATGGTGTGGCTGAAAGGAAAAAATTAGGGGGGGGGGAGGGGGGGGGGGGGGGGGGGGGGTGGGGGGGGGCTGGGGGGGGGTGGGGGGGTGGGAGGGGGAGCTCTAAGGAAATGGTTAATTCATGTATCTTACTCGGTTTGTGTGAGGGGTCTGGGAGAAGCCATGTTAAGCTTGCTATTTGTTAAATAGGGTTCCTAATAAAAGGAACAAGACTACCCCGTATGAACTTTGGTATAAGAAACGACCCAACTTGTCATATTTGCGAGTTTGGGGTTGTAGGGCCGTAGTAAGGCTTACGGATCCGAAAAGGAAAACTTTGGGTGAAAAGGGTATTGATTGCATCTTTGTTGGATATGCTGAGCATTCTAAGGCATATAGGTTTTATGTTATTGAACCTAATGATTCTGTTTCTATAAACTTAATTATAGAATCAAGAGATGCTATATTTGATGAGAATCATTTCTCTTCAATACCTAGACCAAAAGACATTATACCAAATGTGCAAGAATCTCAAATGGATGATCATACTAAGGATGTACCAAATGAGATTCCTGAGCCTCGAAAATGTAAAAGAGTTCGGAAAGCTAAATCATATGGTCCTGATTTTCAGCTATACTTAGTTGATGGATCAAGAGATCAAGTTGGATCACAATACTCTTACTATTATAGTATTGAGGAGGATCCTTGAATCTATAATAAAGCTATGCAATCTTGAGATTCTGCTTTTTGGAAAGAAGCCATTAACGATGAGATTGGTTCTATTATGGAAAACAATACATGGGTTGTATCTGATTTACCCCCTGGTTGAAAACCTTTAGGTTGCAAATGGATCTTCAAAAGGAAGATGAAAGTCGATGGAACAATTGACAAGTTCAAAGCTCGATTGGTAATCCAAGGCTTTAGACAAAAGGAAGGAATCGATTACTTTGATACCTATGCACTAGTTGCTCGTATCACTACTAATAGGTTATTGTTAGCCTTAGTTGCTATTCACAATCTAGTGATCCATCAAATGGATGTTAAAACAACATTCTTGAATGGTGATTTGGATGAAGAAGTGTATGTGAAGCAACCAGAAGGATTTGTTATGCCAGGTAATGAGCGTAAGGTGTGTAAGCTGGTTAAGTCATTGTATGGGCTAAAACAAGCACCTAAGCAGTAGCATCAAAAGTTTGATGAGGTTGTGTTGTCAAGTGGTTTTCACTTAAACCAATCTGACAAGTGTGTATATAGCAAATTTGACAATTCCGGTAAAGGGGTCATAATTTGCTTATATGTTGATTTTCAGAAATGACCAAAATCAAGTTGATAAAACTAAGAAGTTTTGGTCATCAAGATTCTCAATGAAAGATATGGGAGAACCGGACGTTGTTCTTGGTATAAAGATTAAACGTGAGAATAAGGAAATTGTCATTACACAATCTCACTATATTGAGAAAATACTCAAGAAGTTTAATCATGAAGATTGTTCTCCGGTGAGTACTCCCATGGATCCGGTAAAAAAGCTTAAGCCAAATACAAGAAAACCTGTAGATCAGCTTAAATACTCAAGAGCTATTGGCTGCTTGATGTATGCTATGATAAGTACTAGACTAGATATTGCTTATGCTGTTGGTAGATTGAGTAGGTTTACTAGTAATCCAAGTAGACAGCATTAGAAAACAATAACAAGGGTGTTTAAGTACTTGAGAGGTACTAAGGATTATGGTTTATCATATGTTGGATATCCTTCAGTGTTAGAAGGCTATTCGGATGCTAGCTGGATAAATCATGTTGAAGATTCATCTTCTACAAGTGGATGGGTGTTCTTGCTTGGGGGAGGTGCCATTTCATGGGCTTCTAAGAAGCAAACATGCATCACTAGTTCTACTATGGAATCTGAGTTTGTAGCATTGGCTGCTGCCGGTAAGGAAGCAGAGTGGCTAAGAAACTTGATTCATGAGATTCCAATTTGGCCGAAACCGATAGCACCAATATCTATCCGATGTGATAGTGCTCCCACGATGGCTAGGGCATATAGTCAGATATACAATGGGAAGTCTAGACACTTAGGTGTTAGACATAGTATGGTAAGGGAACTAATCAGGAATGGTGTGATTTCTATTGAGTTTGTTCGAACACAACATAATTTAGCTGATCACTTGACGAAGGGTCTAGCTAGGGACTTGGTAAATAAGTCAGTAAAAGGGATGGGATTAAAGTCCAAATAAATCTACTACCTATGAGATACCCAATTCCCTTCTAATACAACGTTAGAAGCTGAATTCAATGTGGAAAGCTCATAGCTAGAGATTGGAACACAAGTTTCATCTTCCCGAGGTATGTGTTCAGACCTGCAAGTGATGGTTAGGTTGAAGTTTATCTTCTTAATGGTTCTTTTGAAAAATTGCATTGCAGGTGCAAGATCTAAAGGGACTACCTATGTGAACATGAAGTTTAGCCGCTTCAAGAAGCTTGGACTTAGCTTTCTATATGTTCATCAATGGATTGGGACACATGGCTTGTAAAGTGTCAAGTTAAATGAACTTTAGAGTGTTGTAGAAACGAATGTGTATAGTATCTTCAGGTATTCAAATGGATTGACGGGTTCAATCGTTACGACACCCCGATTTTCGAATATTTGGAATGTGTATTATACTAAGATGAAAATTCAATCGCAAGACATTTTCATTTATGCATTTGTTTGTTTTGTTATGTTTGTTTTAGCATTATTGCATATATCTTTATATGTGTTTTAGTAAATCAAGGATTACACTAAAATGGGGGGGATTTGTTGGTGATTTTAGTGTCATTAACGGCCATTTAGGTAATGATGATTTACTAGAGACTAATGAGATTTCATACTTAACTTGGATACGAGTTAGGGAAGTGTGGAGTACACACTCGTTGAGTTAATATGTTTTCGACCATGACAAAATTATAGTGGCAGTACTAAGTTGTTAGTACTGCTAGCACTAAGTACTGGTTGTTATATCTAGCAGTACTAAGTAGTTAGTACTGTTAGCACTAATACTTAGTACTCGTTGTTTTCAACTAGCAGTACTAAGTAGTTAGTACTGCTAGCACTAATACTTAGTACTGGTTGTTATATCTAGCAGTACTAAGTAGTTAGTACTGTTAGCACTAATACTTAGTACTGGTTGTTTTCAACTAGCAGTACTAAGTAGTTAGTACTGCTAGCACTAAATAGTTAATACTGCTAGTCGTATAACTGTTTGAAAACAGTTATGAAAGTTGGTTTTAACCAACTTTAACTGCTTAACTGTCGTCTAGAATTTGTTTTATAAACAGATTCATTAGTCTCATTTTAGATAACGAAAAACATATACAATTCCTTCATTGTTCTTGATTTATGATTCTTGTGCCTAGAACATAAATTGATATACTCCTTATATTATCCCGATAGAGATTTCGTGCAACCCAGGCATTGATAAGGGTCGAAATACTTTATACGGAAAGTGGATTATTACACGATATAAGCGAGTTATCCAGGATCATCACACTCACACACCCCAATATATAACAAACGTATAAAGTATTTGTTGTGATCATGGCTGGAAATACGGTGAAGGAGATGACAACGAATTTTGGGAAACTAGATAAGTTTGAGGGGCATGACTTTAGGCGATGGCAGAAAAAGATGCATTTCTTGTTGACTACGTTGAAAGTGGTTTATGTGTTGACAACACCGATGCCGGAATTGTTGGAAGATGCAACAGTGGAAGCGATAAGGAGAAGGGCAAAGTGGGAGAATGATGACTACATATGCAGGGGTCATATATTGAATGGTATGTCTGATTCTCTTTTTGATGTATATACGAATGTTGAATCGGCTAAGGAGTTGTGGGATTCACTTGAATCCAAGTACATGGCAGAGGATTCTTCAAGTAAGAAATTCCTTGTAAGTAATTTTAATAATTACAAAATGGTCGATTCTAGACCGGTCATGGAACAGTATAATGAACTCCTTAGGATACTTGGACAATATACACAACATGGATTAAAAATGGATGAGTCCATTTCTGTTTCAAGTATAATTGATAAGTTGCCTCCTTCCTGGAAGGATTTTAAACATACTTTGAAACATGGTAAAGATGATTTGTCTTTGGTCCAACTTGGTAGTCACTTGCGCATAGAGGAATCTCTAAGGGCGCAAGACAGTGACAAGGGCAAGGGTAAATAAGTTGGTGTACCTTCTGTTAACATGATAGAAGAAGGTAAGAACAAACACAACAAACAAAACAAAGGTAAAAAGCGGTCCAATGAGAACGACAGTGGTTCTGGTTCGAACAAGAAACCAAAGTTGGAATGTTGGAAATGTGTCAAGACAGGTCACTTTAAGAGGGATTGCTGAAGTGGTAAAAAGAACAACGCGAATGCTGGTGGTTCGGGAAAGGGGTCTAAGGACCATTCCCAAAACCAAGGTCATAATTTAGTGAATGTCTGGAATAGTTTTATTAAATATTCTGTTTCACTAATTTCTAAGGCATTTTAAGTGCAGGTTGAGGCAATTGCGTGGTGGATAGATTCTAGTGCTACAACTCATGTTTGTAAAGATCGTTGTTGGTTTAAGACATTCGAACCAGTGAAAAACGGATCTGTACTTTACATGGGTGATGAACATTTCACTCATGTTCATGGCAAAGGAAGCGTAGTATTAGAATTTAGTTCTGTAAAAACTGTTACTTTGTTTAATCTGTTGTATGTACCTAAACTTCGTAAGAACTTAGTTTCTGGTCCTGTGTTAAATAAGTGTGGATACAAACAGGTTTATGAATCCAATAAGTATATCTTATCGAAGTGTGGTGTATTTATAGGATTTGGTTATTATAATAATGGTATGTTTATGTTGAACTTGAATAAAGTTCCGGATGATTCGGATTCTGTATATATGTCTTCTTCCTCTACTGTTGTTAATTCCTCATTATGGCAGCTCGTTTAGGACAAGTGCACTATAAAAGAATGCTTGAAATGTTTAAAGATGATTTAATTCCTGCTATTGATGAACATCCAGAAAAATGTACTACTTATATGTTAACAAAAATCACTAGGCAACCATTTAAAAGTATAACAAGGAAATCTGTCATACTTGAGTTAATACATAGTGATTTGTGTAATTTTCATGCTACACCATCTTTGGGCAACAAAAAGTATGTCATAACTTTTATAGATGATGCATCTAGGTTTTGCTATGTTTACTTGCTACATGCTAAGGATGAAGCCCTAGATAAATTTATAATTTATAAAACAGAAGTTGAATTGCAACAAAATAACTTAGTTAAAACTTTACGCACAGATAAAGGATGTGAATATTATGATCCTGTATTTTTCCAATCTGTAGGAATCATTTATGAAACTACAGCTCCTTATACACCACAGCAAAATGGTGTGGCTAAAAGGAAAAATAGAGCTCTTAAGGAAATGGTTAACTCTATGTTATCTTACTCGGGTCTGAGTGAGGGGTTCTGGGGAGAAGCCATGTTAACGGCTTGCTATTTGTTAAACAGGGTTCCTAATAAAAGGAACAAGAGAAATGACCCAACTTGTCTTTTTTGCGAGTTTGGGGTTGTAGGGCCGTAGTAAGGCTTCCAGACTCGAAAAGGAAAACTTTGGGTGAAAAGGGTATTGATTGCATCTTTGTTGGATATGCTGAGCATTCCAAGGCATATAGGTTTTATGTTATTGAACCTAATGACTCTGTTTCTATAAACTCAATTATAGAATCAATAGATGCAATATTTGATGAGAACCATTTCTCTTCAATACCTAGACTAAAGGACATTATACCAAATTTGGAAGAATCTCAAAGGGATGATCATTCTGATGATGTACCAAGTGAGACTACTAAACCCTATAGAGGTAAAAGAGCTAGAAAAGCTAAATCATATGGTTCTAATTTTCAACTGTATTTAGTTGAGGGATCAAGAGATCAAGTTGGATCACAATACTCATATTGCTATAGTATTGAGGAAGATCCTAGAACCTATAATGAAGCTATGCAATCTCGTGATGCTGCTTTCTGGAAAGAAGCAATCGATGATGAGATTGGTTCTATTATGGAAAATAATACATGGGTTCTATCTGATTTACCCTATGGTTGCAAACTTTTAGGTTGCAAATGGATCTTTAAAAGGAAGATGAAAGTCGATGGAACAATTGACAAGTTTAAAGCTCGATAGGTAATCCAAGGCTTTAGACAAAAGGAAGGGATCGATTACTTTGATACTTATGCACCAGTTGCTCGTATCACTACTATTAGATTGTTGTTAGCTTTAGCAACTATTCACAATCTAGTGATCCATCAAATGGATGTCAAAACAGCATTCTTGAATGGTGATTTGGATGAAGAAGTGTATATGAAGCAACCAGAAGGATTTGTTATGCCAGATAATGAGCATAAGGTGTGTAAGCTGGTTAAGTCATTGTATAGGCTAAAACAAGCACCTAAGCAGTGGCATCAAAAGTTTAATGAGGTTGTGTTGTTAAGTGGTTTTCACTTAAGCAAATCTGACAAGTGTGTATATAGCAAATTTGATAGCTCCGGTAAAGGTGTTATAATTTGTTTATATGTTGATGACATGTTGATTTTTAGAACTGACCAAAATCAAGTTGATAAAACTAAGAAATTCTTGTCATCAAGGTATTCTGTGAAAGATATGGGAGAAGCAGACATTATTCTTGGTATTAAGATTAAACGTGTAAATAAAGGGATTGTAATTACACAATCTCATTGAATTGAGAAAATTCTCAAGAAATTTAATCGTGAAGATTGTTCTCCGGTGAGTACTCCTATGGATCCGATAGAAAAGCTTAAACCTCATACAGGTAAACCTGTGGATCAGCTTGAATACTCAAGAGCCATTGGTTGCTTGATGTATGCTATGACAAGTACTAGACCGAATATTGCATATGCTATTGGTAGATTGAATAAGTTTACTAGTAATCCTAGTAGACAGCATTGGAAAGCAATAACAAGAGTGTTTAAGTACTTAAGAGGTACTATGAATTATGGTTGATCATATATGGGATATCCTTTGGTGTTAGAAGGTTATTCAGATGATAGTTGGATAAATCATGTTGAAGATACATCTTCTACGAGTGGATGGGTGTTTTTGCTTGGGGGAGGTGCCATTTCTTGGGCTTTCAAGAAGCAAACATGCATCACTGGTTCTACTATGGAATTTGAGTTTGCAGCATTGGCTGCTGCTGGTAAAGAAGCAGAATGGCTAAGAAACTTGATACATGAGATTCCAATATGGCCGAAACCAATAGCACCAATATCTATCTGATATGATAGTGCTCCCACAATGGCTAGGGCATATAGTCAAATATATAATGGGAAGTCTAGACACTTAGGTGTTAGACATAGTATGGTTAGAGAACTAATCAGGAATGGTATGATCTCTATTGAGTTTGTTCGGATGTAACATAATTTGGCTAACCACTTGACGAAGGGTCTCGCTAGGGACTTAGTGAATAAGTCAGTAATAAGGATGGGATTAAAGTCCATATAAATCTACTACCTATGAGATACCTAATTCCCTTATAATACAATGTTAGAAGCTGAATTCAATGCGAAAAGCTCATAGTTAGAGATTAGAACACAAATATTTATCTTCCTGAGGTATGTGTTCAGACTTGCAAGTGATGGTTAGGTTAAAGTTTAACTTCTTAATGGTTCTTTTAAAAAATTACAAATGCAGGTGCAAAAACTAAAAGGATCACCTATGTGAACATGAAGTTTTGCCGCTTCAAAAAGCTTGGACTTGGCTTCCTATATGTTCATTAATGGATTGGGACACAAGACTTGTAAAGTGTTAAGTAAATGAACTTTAGAGTGTTATAGAAATGAATGTGTATAGTATCTTCAGGTGTTCAAATGGATTGACAGGTTTAATCGTTACGACACCCCGATTTTTGAATATTTGAAATGTGTATTATACTAAGATGAAAATTCAATCGCAAGACATTGCATTTGTTTGTTTTGTTATGTTTGTTTTAGCATAATTACATATATCTTTATATATGTTTTAGTAAATCAAGGATTACACTAAAATAGGAGGGGATTTGTTGGTGATTTTAGTGTCATCAACGGCCATTTAGGTAATGATGATTTACTAGAGACCGATGAGATTTCATATTTGACTTGGATACGAGTTAGGGAAGTGTGGAGTGCACACTCGTTAAGCTAATATGAACTCGACCATGACAGAAAAGCAGGGGAGTCGTATTAATGTTGTTTGAGTTACTATAGTTAGTACTGCTAGCTAATGTTAGTACTGCTATGTGTTAATACTGCTTAGCTAATGTTAGTACTGCTAAGTATAAAGTTAGTACTGCTAGTATTTGTTAGTACTGCTAAGTATAAAGTTAGTGCTGCTAGTATTAGTTAGTACTGCTGAGTATAAAGTTAGTGCTGCTAGTATTAGTTAGTACTGCTGAGTATAAAGTTAGTGCTGCTAGTATTAGTTAGTGCTGTTAGTACAAAGTAGTTACTACTGCTAATGTTGTAGTTAGTGCTGCTCATGGTTAAGACTGCTTAGTTGAAGTTAATGCTGCTGGAACTTAAATCTGTTTATGAAGAAGTTCCAAACGGTTTTAACTAAACCAACATAACTGTTAGATATCAACCTCTTTTAACTGTCTAAAACTTCTTTTATAAAGAGAGGTGATCTGGTCTCAGTGGTATATACGAAAACATATACAATTCCTTCATTGTTCATGATTTGTGATTCTTGTGCCTAGAACACAAATTGTCATTCTCTTTGTTTTATCCGGATTGAGATTTCGTGCAACCCAGGCATCTTATAGGGTCGAAATACTTAATACGGAAAGTGAACTCAACACGATACAACAGAGATATCCAGGATCATCACACACACCCCAATTTAGTATATCAATGTCGATGATCTAGATTTCTGAAAATAATATACATAATCTTAAGAGACTGCTTGTGAAAGGTAACGCCATTAACGTCGGAGCCACGTAGGCTTAACGTCGGGTCCGGCATTACCATACCTAGCCCTCTAATGGAATTGAAGTGTTTTTGTGATCTTTGTGAATAAAAATAAAAGGGAGGTTGGTTGTATGAAATTGAAAGTGTTTTTGTGATCTTTGTGAATAAAAATAAAAAGGGAGGTTGGTTGTATGAAATTGAAAGTGTTTTATTGATCTTTGTATAAATTTCCACACAAACCCACAACCATCATCCGAGTACAAACATAACATATCCAAACGCAAAGCATCACTAATCTAAATGTGTTTTTCTTTCAAACACTTGCATGCACTAATCAAAGCCCAATATCTTAAGAAAGATCTCAGGTTTTTCATATCAGAATCTTGAAATCTTTTAACTGAAACGCCCCTTTACCGACTCATAAATTTGACCAAAAATTAAAACTTTGCGGAAGCATGAGACCGGGAATGACCTTGTGTCATTCCTTAATATAATTTTTAAAATACATTACAATTAGACCCTTAAAAGTTTCATAATCATAAAATAGACTCCATAAGCTTTCCAACGATATAAGGAACTCGTTCTAACTCCTTACGGTTTGGTTTTTACGACTGAAACAAGGCTGACTAGAAACTGCAGACATGGATACGCCGTATCCATCCCAAACCTTCAATACGCCATAACAATACCTTGGATACGCCGTATTGGACCTACAGACTCAGAACCTGCAGAAACATGTACAAGAAACCCCTTTTGACCCAAAACTCGACTACATTAACCCGAAACTTCATAAAATCCTTCCAGAAATCATTATAATACACAATACATCATATTCATAAGCATTTGTGGTCTAAATGACCCAAAATATATATACTTACGGGGTTTACCAAACACCTCGATTGACCCATTTGCATACTCTATAACACATATCTAAAACCAACGACTTTAACACAATTAATCTTCACGTTACATAATACTTTGACACTTGACAACATTAATAACAAACCATTTATGACACTTAGGGGTTAAACCTTGATTCAAGCTCGACATCTACCTTAACTACTTGTCTAATATCGACAAGTACTTCCACCGCTATGTTATAATCCACGCACTACCTTCTTCTCTTAAACCTACAAAACATTACAACTTAATATGTAAGTGAAATGATTAGTAAGTAATAGACATACAAGTCATCATATTTCATTTATCACATTAAAATCATAGTACTAAATTTATTAATCATTCATAAGCATAAAAACAAACATACCTTACTAGCTCATAACAATACTAAATCACTTTCATACCAAGAACACATATCAACCTTGCTTAACTCTAATAGCTAGTTCATCAAGTAGTCTCATCCTCTTAGCCAAGAACACTAGTCTTAATCCTCTTATACCCTTAGCACATAATACATAATACAAACATGATAAACTTAATATAAGTTCTTGTAAGTCAATTACTTACATTGAAACCAAGCTAGTGACATCAAGAACATCATCATCACCATCCAATGCTATCCTTCCTAGACCACAATTATACATATTAAAGAGATATTATAATATGAGTTTATACAACCCATGACTTCCCAATTTCCATCTTTAATCATCATATGATCATATCTTGATCATATGATGTAAAACCTAATTTCTTTATACTTAATCTTTAATTAATCTTAACCCTTATTAATAAAGATCTTAATTCTTGCTTTATAATATCAATTACCTAAAACCCCCAAATTGGGTATATGAACCCTAATTCATAATTCTTCAATTAAGGGATTACTTACCTTGTAGGGATCATTAGAATAAGCTTATGTCTTGATTTAAGACCTCAATTCATATCTAATTTATCACTTAGGTCACTTTGGATTTCCCTCCTTTCTTTCTTGGTACGAAACACACAAAACACCAACCTAGTACATTGAGAAAATAACCTCCAGAAATATCCAGAGGCTAAAATGTATTAATGAGATGGTGACTCAACAAAAAGGGCAGTTTAGTCATTTCATTTGGCCGACTTAACCAATACGCCGTATCCATTCCCATGGATACGCCGTATCCGAGCTAGATTACCAATACTCCGTATTCATTAACCTCGATATGCCATATCCACTTCTTATATCAATACGTCGTATTCAACCTTATCTAATACGGCGTATTGGTTCTGATAGACAGATACTTAAGTCCCTTGGCACATTTAGGCTACTAAAGTTTTAGTCAAACTTACCTAATGGCCTTTTGATAAATAAATAATTAAAACCCAATTTTGGGGTGTTACAAATCTATCCCCCTTATTTAGATTTCGTCCCCGAAATCTCTTCGTCTAATATTAATCACGATTTGGTTATACTTAACCCTTCATTCATTTTAACACTTTTAAACATATACTCAACTAGTTGCAACAACCTATATGGTTTTGCAACTCTAGCCATGCTATAACACCTCTAATTACCCTTTACCCGTTCTACTTCTTGCTCATTCGTATCATACTTACACTCTTTTTCTAATGATAAGCGTCAACTATGTGACATTTACCATTTTTGATTCCATCATTTTAGTAATTCTTTCTCCTTATCTTTACATTCACATTCATTTCTTTTTTAAATTTTTATCTAGTATTACATCTTACTTGAGAAATTTCATTATCGCAACTTATCATTAACCAACATTAGTTTATGCTTTCTTACTTACCGTAACTATCTCAACATTCTTTTTAATACTGAGGAATTAATGAATCCACTTCCAGGAGGATGGTCGATTCGGTCAGATGTTTGGAGTATTGGTTTGGGAGAAACAGAAGAGGATGCTTTTTTGGTGATAAAATTATCTGAAAAGGTTGTAAAATACAACCTAATATCAAAGACTATCAATCAGATATTTGATATTGGATCTAATCGAATGGATGATGATGATGATGAGTTCATTCGACCTTTTTTGGTTGATCCTAACGTTTATGAGTTCATTCTGTCTTTTGAAAGTGTGTAATTTAGTGTTAGAACTTGTCCATTAGGTGTTTTGGGTCTGTATGCTTTTGATTCTTGAAGTAATATGTATTTTCAAGTTATAATTTTGCATATGAATCAATTGTTTAGTATTGTACATGACTTGGAATGTAAATTACGTGCAACATCATTTTAGAATCGTGTTTTATGACAAGTTGGGTGTTGAGTGGAAAAGAAAAAAGGGCGGGAGAAAAAAAGACCTAAGGGACCAACCGTGCGAGCATAAAACGACAAAAAAAGAAACATTATAGGTCACTGTAGAACCCTTGTGTTTAGGGACCAAAGATGCAATCAAAATTTACAAAGAAAAGACGATTGTGCCCTTCAGTGGAAGGGCGACGTGGCCTAGATAACTACAAAGATAACCATCATTAGGTATAACAGGGCTTCATGGACCAAATAGGCAACAACAGTGCCAAAAAAGGAACCCATATGAGAGTCCTTGTTATCTAGGGACCAAATGGGTAAACGGGGTTGAGTACAGGGACCAGCGGTGTAATTTACCCTTATATAATTTATACAGTAAATTACATAGATGGTCCCTCTGATTTGCATTAACTTGCATGTTTGGTATTTTGACTTTTTTTCTAATTCAAATAGTTTTTAACTCTTAGGGTCCGTTTGGTTTGTAGGTGGGTTTAGGATTTGGATTTAGATTTGGATTGAAATATGAATTAGGATTTGTATTTGGATTTGATTTAAGAGAGAGAAAAATAATTTTAATCTTCTCATCACAGACAATCACCGCATGATTGTTTGCCAACCAATCTATGCCGATGATGACGTCAAAACTACCCAAATCTATGGGCATTAGGCCAATGTTAAATGGATGTCCTAACAATCCTAATGTACAGCCTCTAAGCACAGTGTTAGTTTCTAAAGTTCTTCCATCAACTAGTTCAACAGCATAGCTAACGTCTAAGGTAGAAGGAATGATATCTAATAAGGCACTAAAAGTATTTGACACAAAACTTCTATTGGCACCCAAATCAAACAACAGATAAGCATGATGACCGTTGAGAAGAAACGTACCCGTGACAGTGTTGGCATCCGGGTTAGCATCACCTCCTCCTAATACATATGCTTTGCCTCTTGCATCAGGAAATCTTTCCTTGTTCCCACAGTTTTGGTTCTTGACTTTGGGACAATCCTTTCGGTAATGTCCTTGTACTCCACACTCAAAACACGTAATAACCCTCTGATTTGGCCCTAACGTTTCTTGAGTAGTTGTGGCAATTGCAGCCTTGCAATCTCTTGTCATGTGCCCAACTTGCTTATAGTTGTTACACTTCATAGTACAATGTCCCTCATGGTGTAGCCTACACCTATTGTAGAAAGGAAGTGTTCCTCCATAACCCTTCTTCTCATTATTACCAGCCGTATAGGCTCTAACAACATTTTGACATCTAGTATTCTGTTGTTTATAGGGTGGTTGCTGCCCACGGTTATCTCTATGGTTGTTGTCCAATCTCCTCTTATTCTCTGTGTTTCTTACAGTATAGCCCTTCAACTTTTTATCCATCAAGTGGTTGGAAATTCGAACAGCATCTTGTAGTCGTGTGGGTTTTACAGCAATTATATTTCTTTGGATATTATCGGGAAGACCTCCAATGAATTTCTCCACCCAATTTTTTCTCCCCGGAGACCATTTTGGTACACATCATGGTAAGTTCTTGGAACCTTTTAGTGTAAGTATCCATGTCATTGTTCTTCACTGACAAATTCCACAACTCGGTTTCCATCTTTTGGATCTCATTTCTTGGGCAGTACACTTCAGTCATCAGCTTCAACAGCTCTCTCCATGATAAAGCGTATGCCGCATTGGTTTTGATGGTTCTCTTAGAGTGTTCCACCAGGTTAATGCACTGTCGAGTAAAGTGCAGGTAGCATACTTCACCTGATATCTCTCCGGACAGTTGCTGATGTGAAACACAGTTTTCATCTTCTCACTCCATCTTATCAAACCAACCACACCTTATGTTCCTTTAAAGCTCAGGGGTTAACATTTCATGAAGTCTTGGTATGTACATTCACGAGCAACAGGCCTATCGCCTCTTCCATTCACATTGTGGTTCTCATTACCATTACCGTTGTTGCCTCCATTATTTCCATTTCCATTACAATTTCTATCTCCTCCTCCATTTCCATCACCATTACCATCTCCTCCTTCATTTCCATTCTCGAGTCTATGATTTTTGTTAGCCTCATGTGCATTCAGAGCGGCGATCATACACTGGTTGATCATTTCTTCAATGGCGGCAGGTGTCATTCCAGAATGAGTGTTAGTCATTGTCCTACATCACAAGACACAACACTTGATGAAATTTAAAATGAATGCCTAGTTATTAACTAACGATAATTAAATACATGCTATGAAGTAAATATAACAATACGTTTGCCAGAATGAATAAATGATAATATCATATCAAATATGAATACAATGATAAAATAACAAAATAGGATTTCATATAGATCATAATAAGATTCAATACATCAACCCAAAATAAGGTACTGGATTTACAATATCACTACCACTAACATCTAGACCTATCATAAGTCTAATGTCCTACATAGTCAATACACTATCATACTACGGGCGGAATCCCAAACGCCTCTCTGCAAATGACTCTAACCTCTTGAGTCTCCTCTTGACCTCATCATGCTCCCTACGAACCTCATGAAACTCCTCCTATGAACGAGACATGTGAAGACGCAGACTGTCTACACGGTCTCTCTCGATACTTAGTAATGCCCGAACCTTGAGGTTCTCCAACCTTAAGCTTTCGATCCTCTCGATCATCCTAAGTCTCTGTGTACTAGCTAACATCTGACCATCCTCTATCTGTCTCTGGGCAGTCTCAATACCAATAACTCTGTCAATAAAAATCTTAGACATGTGGTGATAAAAATCATGTACAGCATCACCCAGGTCAATCTGCATATCCTTGACCGACCTAACACTACCATCTCTAGTACTAGAAGAATCAGAAGAATCCCCTCCAGTAGGCTCCTCACTCTCCTCATCAGCTACTGGTGTTGACATCGGGTCAATACCTACCTCAATCATGCCTCCAGTACTAGTGTCTGCCTCATACTCCTCTGCATCATCCCTATCATCCTTAGGGTCAATCTCAACTCTATCTCTAACAACAATCTCATCACCAATAACCAACTCTAAACCAACCTCAGTCTCTATAGTACCAACCTCAATATCCTCCTCTATGCTAGCCTCAGATAAGTATAAATCTCTAAACCTCTTGCGAGGTGGTAAGAGATCAGCATAGGTAGGAGCTAATGATCTCGAAGCTGGTGTAAGTAACGGTACTGAACCAGCAGGGGACCTACATCTCTTGCGAGATGGTCTAGCAGAATGAGAAGATGAATGCAATGATTTCTCAGATGAAGAATCTCTAGATAAAGACTCAAAAGTAGTCGGTGGATAAACAGTAGACAATGGAGCAGCTCTCCAATGACAAAATGCCTCACTATAACGAGGTGTACTCACTAGGGGATAAACCAATCTGGGTATTGCAACCCTAGTCAAAGGTCTAGAGTGAGGCTGACCTGGTGTATCAAAACTTGAAGAATGAACTGGCGAATGATCCGAAGATGAACTAGCAGAAGATGAATGATGGTCTGAAGAATAAGGTGATACACGCCTCCATGCTAATCTGTGAGCTGGTAAAGGTCTAACCCTCTTCCTTGCAGTCATAACCCTCCGTGTCCTGTTAGGATGGGTACGGTAAAGTCGACATAGAGGAATAGCCTCCCTGGGTCAGATTAGAATAGTTGATCATCGACGAGTCTCGGGCGGGGCAGTAACAGGAGCAATAGGGAAATCAGATGGTGATGATGAACATGTTGTTACCCTTCTCCTCAAACGAGCAACGGTAGCAACATAAGGGTCCTATGATGGTAGTCCATCAGCAGAATCGGAAGCCTTAGAAGAATCGGTACATAAGAATGGTGAAGTAGCTGGTAACGGGGTCATGTACTTTAGAGAATCCATCTCATTAGGTGAATCAGAATCAGAGTCCGAATAGGGAACTAAGCCACATAATCCAGTAGGTGAAGAGACAATAGTCGTCTCAACCACAAGAGGGTAGATGAAATAACAAGAGCAGTAGTAGAAGTCTCTGGAGCAACCACAGAAGTAGAAGGAATAACAGTAGGAATATCACCAAAAAGAATAACCCGAGAGGGCGGTGATCCCACACTCTTATCTGAAGAATCAGAAGAAATAGCAATAGCTGGAGCTGCCATGATCTGCACAAGTAAAAGTTTATATAAATCTCCTTTATATGAAACCATGCAAGGCATAAAAATAATGAAATGAATGGCAAGGTAAATATGGCAATATATAATAGTCTCAGGTATATATATAAATCTTATATATATTATATAATATCTATATGGCAAGGATAGACAACACATAAGCACAGATAGAGGCACATAGGATCACATACTAGTTATAGACCAGACCTAGTATAACTACCTGGTTCTTTATAACCTTGGCTCTGATGCCAATCTGTCACACCCCCAGACGGGGCCTGGACGGAATACATGTCCGAGGGCGTGACTTCATAATAATCCGAACACAAGCAATAAAGAACGACCACTAATCATGGACATTTGAAAGGTTGTACTTGTTACATTAATAAAAATTAAATTAAGTTTTACAATCAATCATATGAGATTTAAATGTAGCGAAAGCATAACAAAGTTTGGTAATGACAACGAGTATATAAAATGATAAGTCCTGACATTTGTGAAGTCACATAGCACATAGACTCCAACTAGCAATAAGAATCAAGCCAAGCTAAGCACCTAAGAAAACATGTTTAAAACGTCAACATAATGTTGGTGAATCCATAGGTTTAAGTTGTTGCAAGAGTGGACCACAAGATTTCAAAACGTATGCAACTACTATAACAGATACATCATCACATAAAAAGTATTTATTATTGCACTAAGCTCATGACATCGAAGCTAATAACAAACGGGGCATATCATATCATGCCACATAGTATTCCTGCCCTAACCGGTGTCCCAAACCAAAGACCACCAAAACGTAAATTGACATGACATATATTCATTTGTTCGCAGCTAATTAGAACCAAACCAGATAGGGATAATTAGTCCCAATAGATCAATTTACTCATTCGTGCTCACTTAACCAATCCAATTGGTCATAGGTAATTAACGGTTCATGATAATCTGACAATAGTGGTTTGTAAGAAAACATAAGCAACACATAAACATGTAAAACTCACGTTAAGTACTTGTGTCTAATTTAGAAAGTAAACAATGTTTCTCACCCCAAAGTATCAAGCATTTGTAAATCAGTAAAACGTGTTGCTATGAAATCACCTTAAGCAAGTGGTGAATCGGTAATCAATGAAGAAGTAATAAAGCCGAAGGATCCTATACGCGACCTAAATAAACGACGCGTCTTAGGAAATAAAAGATACACGAAACTCGTACGATACGCTTACAAGAGAAAAAGACATCCATGTGTGTTTGTGCTTTAGTTTATTTAATAAAGTATGATAAAATAAAATTATAGAGTTTTTCGTTAAGTTTCGACATTTATCCAAAAATTGCCATTTTTTGTAACTTTCTATTTTAAGCATGTTTTTAGTTTCGGGACGTTAATACCGTCCCCTATAAATTGATATATCCATATCTCCTAAACGCATTATCTCGACCTAAATGCTTAACTCATATGTTCACTTCACTAATATATGCTAAAATATATCATTTTTAGAAATCTTATGTTTTTATTAGTCTCGACACCACATAAATATGTTCATGACATTTCTAAAGTTTCTAATTAATATCCTAAGGTTTCTATATGTTTTGTTAGGTTTTTAAAAGCTCAAATAAGCACAAAAGTGCCCGAAAGCTCATTTTACTATTCATATCAGCCACTATTCATTTGGTTTCGTCGAAAAATGTTTCAAGTTTTATTTGGCTATAACTTGTCCGTTTTAAGTCTGATTTTAGCGTACGATATATTAATAACTATCTATTCGAAACGAGCTCTATAGAAACTACTTTTACCCCTAATGACAACATTCCTAAGTCGCTCAAAACCTCAAAACTAACTCGGATCAACAACATCATTTTTCGCAACCGCTTCTAAAATCACACCAAACTTCACAATAGTGCTTAATCTAGCCTAATCCCGATCAATACTCAACCAACCAACAAAACCATACTTAATCTAACCTATCCCCATTATTACTATTGTTGCAACCCACTTTTAACTCTCATCTCATCAAGAACATAATATTTAACTAGTTGAAATAAAGTAACATCATTATTTATGAAACCTTGTTTTATAATCTTTCAAAATTTAAAGTACAACATATGGATGTATGGATCTTGAACATATATAAAGGAACATAAGTAAACCACAAGGAACATTCAAGACACTTACAAGAATAAAGAAAAAGTAGAGAATCACAAGATCTATACCCAAAATTACTAGATCTATAAAACCTACTAAAAACTTTAAAACCCTAACTTTAGATCTTGAAAACACCCTTGAAAATCAAAGAACCAATACTTAGATATACCTTAGAAAACCTTGGAAATGAACTTAGTATGCTTGAGCATTTAAGAGGATCAAAGGAAATGAAACCCTAAGTTAGGTGTGGTGTGCTGTGAGCTATCAAGGAGAAGGGGAGAGAAGAGATTTTTGTTGTTGGCTTTGAAATGAGATGATAACCTAAGTTGTGATATGAGATGTATTTATAGGATGAAATTTAGGGTTTTAGGGTAAGAGTTCTTGACTAGTCAACACACACACTTGCCAAGTGTGTGTGCCGTACGTATGGAGCTACAAAGGGGGAAAGAAAAATGGCTTGAGTCACTAACTAGCTACAAGTTCAAGTATCTTAATCTTAGATCAAAATCTCTAGTCAAATGTGTAAGAGTTCACATGTTTGAGGTTGCATGGGATGTCTATACATGAGAGTGATATTCTCATGTGTCACTTTCTATACTTGCATGCACACATTGGTGCATGTTTTAAAATAAGATACCATTTATTTAATTTAGGATGCAGGGTGATGTTGTTATGGTTTAGGCGTCCAAGTCTTGAGGCGGGGGAAGTATTAATGAAAATTTTGTCTTGTAAACATGAGACATATGATAACTAGAGTTTACACGAAAAGGTTGCGGGTTTTTGGGGTTCCGTTTGATCAAAAACGAGAAAAACGTAAAACGCACATGATAAACGTAATAATCATACACAAGAGTGTACGCCATCCGCATAACACTTTAAAATGATAAAATAGCTCATATAACATGTAGACTTATCCAAGTCTGAAGTCATAACGTATCCGATGATGTTTTTCAGATTTATGCGGGACAACCTCCCGGTTTAACGACAATTTAACACGTAACTTAAAATAGTCAAAATAATAAACAAAAAGTTTAAAATAATAAACTAAAATTTAGGGGGTGTGACACTATTTATTAAACTAAATCAACAAGCCAATCATATAAAAGGTTTACCATTCTTGAAGGAAAACAAACAGCAACTCAAAGGCATCGTTCAGGATGGTTACACCAAGCTCTTCTTGAAGCTTGCTCCTGCAAGCATACAACATTTCAAAGTTATATATTATAAAGTCATAATGAAAGATGGCAAGCTTTAAAGAAAAACGATACGAATATGTCTTTCAAAATGACACAAAAATAGACACTAAACCATCTTTTCGTGGCTCAGATGTACTGAAAAAGGCTAAAACTGGATAAATGAAAAGCATCTTGGTTTATATGCAAGAAAAATGAAATAAATATTCATCAAATGTAATAAAAAATAATAAACGCTTATGCATAAAGATTTTGTATAAAAAGTTCATAAAAGGTAATTATCATTGGGTCTAATTATATACCTGGCAGTGATAAGGGATGTATCACCAGCTGATACATGACCTGTGCTAGAAATATCCCATAATCTAGGCCATGAATCCTTGCAATCCCATGCATTTTTAGTAACAGTTGTTGTGTGCTTTCTGCAAAACTCCACACGTGAACGGCTCGATGATAATCACCATCTCTGTTAATAGCACTTCTGATCAAAAGAAGTATAAATTTATAAGCTTAAGACAATATGTTTATTTATGTAGACTGTGATATGAGACAGATTCACAAAATAGATTGTAACGAAAATGTCTGAATGATAACTTGTTTGAAACTGCTTACCTGTATCGTTTTTAGTTAGCAATTGAGAATAAGCAACTCCAAACTGCTTAACCACTTATTGCTTTTTGAAATAAGAAGTCTAGCTTAAGCAACTTCAAAATGCTTATTCAAAAGTTCAGAATTTATACTTTATAGGTACCATTTTGTTCAAAGTACATAATTCACAAAACTAAAAGAAAAAAATATAGTGTGAAAACTAGAAGGGGGTTTGAATAGTTTACCGGTTCATTTTACGTTTTAAAAGTTTGCTTTCAAAATACTTAGATTCGAGTTGTATGTTCAACTAATCAACAATATGAATCAATAATGTAAATATCTAAACTAATACTAAATAACAATGACAATAATATGAAGAGATCCGACGCTAAGCTAAATGTCGAGTTCTAATCTTAGCTAGAACCAATCTACCACTTCACAAGCACTACACAATCACAAGATCTACATAATCGGATTTACACACAATCCGAATCACATAACTACATAAGATAATTACAATAGAGATTTGATACTTAGAAGAAGAGAGGAGAAATCACTAAATAACAATTCGTTTCTTGGCGAATACGAATGTTCTTCTCTTGCACTTGATAGAAGAATGAGAGGAGATATGAGAAATACGATATTGGATCACTTGAAACAAGATCAAACAATGTTAGTGATCAAAAGAATTAGTGAGAGAAAGAAGTTTTTTAGATAGAGAAAGTTATCTGAAAAATTCATGCAAAGAGGTATGTTTTTCTACCAGAAATAGTGCAGTATTTATAGACAGGATTTCCAACGGCTAGCTGGTGGCGGTCTTGCAAGTCCCAGATATATATGGGGGCCGCCAGGCCTATAAGGGGGCCGTCACTAAACTACGCTCTTGTTTTTGTCTTTCTGTGAGGAATGTTGTATCTGGTATAGAAGCTTCCATTTTGAGGGAAAACCATATTCAAATTTTATTATTTAAATAAAACATTTTCTTTTATTAAAAAGTATTTTGTATTATTATTTGTTTTGTAAAAATACTTTTGTGAAAATGTAATGGTTAAAATATTTTCTTGATCACTAATCATGCTTAATGATTTGTTTGTACATACCTTAAGTGATTAATCTTTGAAATAGAATTTTACGATTAATAATTTGTAAACGTTTATTTTTATCGTAAATGTTTTTACATTTTGTTATTATCAAGTCGTTGAGAGGTCGAAAAATATATATAACATTTTTAGACATTATTTGTATTAACCATCTCCCCCTTTTTGATGATGAAAAAATATAAACTCATTTTGTATAAAATTAAAGGTTTCAAATTATTAATGAGTTTCATTCTATTTCTCCCCCTTTTGTCGAATTTAAAAAGGATGATCGTCGAATTGTTGTAGAAAGAAAGAAGTCGACGATATCAAGACTCTTCATTTAGGTGTATGTCACACCCCGTGAATTTTAAGTCATTATTTTAAACTTTTTCGTTTACTATTTTGACTGTCATAAGTTACGTGTTAAATTGCCGTTAAACCGGGAGGTTGTCCCGCGTAAATCTGAAGAACGTCATCGGATGCATTCCGACTTCGGACTTGGATTAGTCTGCGTGTTATATAAGTTATTTCATCATTCTATAGTGTTACGTGGATTTTGTACACTCTCGTTTGCGATTATTACATTTTTCGTATGCGTTTTACGTTTTTTGCGTTTTTGATCAAACGAGACCTCGAAAACCCGTAATCTTTTTGTGTCAAACGGAACCTCAAAAATTTCATGGTCATCCCTCCCCTTTGCTCTAATTCATGCGTCCCAAGCAACCACAACACAACCTTAAGTTTTAAATTAAATCAAGAAACATCTTTACACTTTTACTTCTAGTAAAAACATACTCGTGTGCATGCTGAGACAAGGAAAGGGACATGTTTGTTTTTTTTTTGAACGGCAATTTGTGGCTACATGGCCCCTAGCCCGGAAAGCGTAGCGAGCCCACATAACCAGGTTGGGTCTAGCCCAGAAGGCAATGGCACCCTTCCCTTTATGCACGCGGGAGAAAACCCCTATCGCCCTTGACAAGACTTGAACATGAGACCTTGCCTAGGAGGGTAAAACCTCCATACCATTGGACCAAATGGCCGTTGGTAAAAGGGACATGTTTGTCTTAACCTTCCTATGCACCAACACAACTCTTACACTAATTGCCACCTTGCATGTAAGGACTACAAAAGCACCAACATGAAATGTAATTATTTAACTAAACTTGGAGCTAAGGCTTGAACCCGCTCCTTGTTGGTGCGTCCGAACCCACCCAACACACACACTTTTGGTGTGTGTGGGTCACATAGTCTCTTGCATCCCTCCTTGATAAACCATGGTCCTAAAAATATCTTCTACCCTAATTTGTCCCTATATAAACCACCTTATACATAACTTAGGGTTCACACTTCATCACAAGCCTCTCAAAAGTTTTCTCCTCCCCCTTTTCTTCTCTTCTTGGTTTCGGCACACACAAACACATCCATAACTTTTGATTTTTAGCAAGATCGACTTATTCCAATCTCATTTCTAGTCATATTCAAGTGTGTTCCAAAGGTTTGATCATTATTTTCCAAGGTTTTCCTAGATCTCAAGAGTTAAGGGTTTTCATCATTTTTGGGTTTATTTAAGATCAACATATTTTGGGTTGATCTTGTGTGTTCATCTTTGATCATCTTACTTTTGTAAGTAAACTTCTAATAGCACTTTCATTTCCTTCATTTATATAACTCTTGATCATCTTTTACATATCTTGTTGTGTTTGTGCAAATATTTTGAAAATAAACAATATGGTTTTCAAACTAGTTACTTTTGTGCATTCTTTAAATTTACATATTATTGTTATGGAAAGGATGAGTGAACAAGAGGGTTGCAACAATAGTAATGATGGGATTAGGTTAGATTAAGTGTGGTTTTGTTGGTTGGTTTAGTAGTGATCGGGATTAGGCTAGAATAAGCACTATTGTGGCGTTTGGATGGATTTTTGGGAGTATTTATGAAAAGACATGTTGCTGATCCGAATTAGTTTTGAGGTTTTGAGCGACTTAGAAATGTTGTCCTTAGGCGTAAAAGTAGTTTTTGGAGTGCTCGTTTCGAATAGATAGTTTTTCATATATCGTACACTAAAATCAGACTTAAAACGGACAAGTTATAGCCAAATAAAACTTGAAATATTTTTTGGCGAAACCAAATAAATAGTGGCTGATGTGAATAGTAAAATGGGTTTTCGGACACTTTCGGGATATTTTGAGCTTTTAAAACACTAGCAAAACATATAGTAACACTTATATATTGATTAGTATCATTTAAAGACGTCGTTAATGTATTTTAGGAAAAGCGTTACGGTTACTAAAAATGGTAAGTTTGGTAAATCATTAGCAAAATGGACATGGAAGATAGATGTTTAGGATTCACAAGTGCGTTTTTAGAAATATAGACATAACAAATATAGGGGACGGTATTAACGTCTCGAAACTAAAAACTTTCCCAAAATATAAACTTTCTAAAAATAGCAACTTTCGGATAAACGTTGAAACTTAACGAAAAATCATATAATTTTATTTAATCATACTTTATTAAATAAACTAAAGAACAAACACACATGGATGTTGTGTTTTCTCTTGTAAGCATTTTCGTACAAGCTTCGTGTATCTTTCGTTTTCCTAAGACGCGTCATTTATTTAGGTCGCGTATAGGATCTCTCGGCTTTATTACTCTTCATTGATTATCGATTCACCATTTGCTTAAGGTGAGTTCATAGCCCCACGTTTTTACCGATTTACAAATGCTTTATACTTTGGGGTGAGAAACATCGTTTGCTTTCTAAATTGGACACAAGTACTTTACATGAGTCTTACATGTTTACGTGTTGCCTAAGTTTTGCTTACAAACCACTATTGCCTGAACTATCATGAACCGTTAATTACCTATGACTGACTTGGTTGGTTAAGTGAGCGCGAATGAATAGATTGATCTATTAGGACTATTTATCCCTATCTGGTTTGGTTCCGCTTAACTAAGAATAAACGGATATATGTCATGTCGATTTACGTTTTGGTGGTCTTTGGTTTGGGACACCGGTTAGGGCAGGCTTTAAATGTAGGATGAGATGATATGTCACTCCTCGTTATTAGCTTCGGTGTCATGAGCTTAGTCTAACAGTAAATACTTTTTATGTGATACTGTATCTGTTATAGTAGTCACATACGCTTGGAAATCTTGTGGTCCACTCTTGTAACAACTTAAACCTATGGATTCACCAACATTATGTTGACATTTTAACGTGTTTTCTCAGGTGCTTAGCTTGGATTATTACAACATGCTAGTTAGATTCTATGTGATATGTGACTTCACCCATTTCAAGACTTATCTTTATTATATACTCGTTGTCATTTGTCAAACTTTATTATGCTTCCGCTACATTTAAATTTCATATGAACGGTTTGTAAAAACTTATTTAATTTTAATATGATGCAACGAGTACAACATTTTAAACGTCCATGATTAGTGGTCGTTCTTTATTGCTTTGTGTTTGGAATATTATAAAGTTACGCCCTCGGACACGTATTCCGTCCAGGCCCCGTCTGGGGGTGTGACAGATTGGTATCCAGAGCCAAGGTTATAGAGAACCAGGTAGAATATTAGGTCTGGTCTATAACCAATATGTGATCCTATGTGTTTCTACTTGCTTACCTATATAATTACTATTGATAAGTATACGAGTATTAATTATAATACTTTTCCATAATTATATTATGTATAATTTTGCCATGACTATACCTTACATCTATATTTTTCTTGCATTGCACACATTGGCATGGTTTCATATAAAGGGGATTTATATAAACTTTTGCTTGTGTAGGTTATGGCAGCTTCAGCTATTGTTGTTTCTTCGGATTCTTCTGATGAGAGTGTGGGATCATCGCCCTCTCGGGTTATTCTTTTCGGTGCTATTCATGCTATTATTCCTACTATTCCTTCAGAGACTCCCGTTATTTCATCTGTCGCTCCTGTGGTTGAGACGACTATTGTTGTTTCACCCACTGGATTGTGTGACTTGGTTCCATATTCAGATTTTGATTCCGATTCACCTGATAACATGGCTTCACTAGAGCATATTTCCTCACTACCAGCTACTTCACCATTTTTATGCACTGATTCTTTAGAGACTCCTTATTCTTCTGATGGACCACCATCTCAGGACCCTTATGTTATTGTTGTTGCTTAGTGGAAGAGCAAGGTAGTAGCACATCGATCATCATCACCTACTACTTCTACTTCAGAGATCCCTGCTGCTCCCATTCCAGCTACACCATCTACTGATATTATCTCACATGTGGATACACCACCCGTGATTCATCGACAATGAGCTATTCTTATCCAACCTGAGGAGGACATTCCCATTGGTCGACTTTACCGTACTCATCCTGGTGGACCATGCAGGGCATTGACCGCTAGGAAGTCGGTTAGGCCTCTATCTTCTCATTATTTAGCATTGAGGCACACATCACATCATTTGGATTGCTTTACTTCGGGATCATCTTCAGGTCATTCATCTTCAGAGCATTCATCATCTGGGCATTCTATTTGAAGTCATTCTTTATCTAGACATACATCACCAGACACCACCGTTGCTGATTCATCCGCACCACCAAGATTTGTTTATCCACCACTTGGCCAGACTCCACGGTGTAGCAAGGCCTATTCCCACTAGAGGTCTGCCCCATTATCTACTATATATCCATCGATGACATCTGAGTCATCAGCTGGGGATTCTTCTTGTAAGTTATCTGCCAGGCCATTTTGTAAGAGATGTAGGTCCCCTGCTAATTTAGTGCCATCATCTATACTAGTTTCGGGATCATTAGCTCCTACATGTGCTGATCTCTTACCACCTCATAAGAAATTCAGAGATTCATACTCATCTGAGGCTTGCATGGAGGAGGATACTGAGGTTGGTACTGCAGAGGCTGAGGTTGGTTTAGAGTTGGGTATCGGTGATGAGATTGATAGTGGAGATCGTGTTGAGACTAACCCTAGGGATGTTAGAGTAGATACAGAGGAGTATGAGGCAGAGACTAGTGCTGGAGACACGATTGAGTTAGGTATCGACCCGGTGTCAGCACGAGTAGTTGATGAGGAGAATGAGGAGCCTGCTGGAGATGATTCTTCTGATTCATCTGGCACTAGAGATGGTATTGTAAGGTCATTTGAGGATATGCCAATTGACTTAGATGATGCTGTGTGTGACTTTTACCATTACATGTCTGAGGTTCATATTGACAGGAGCGTTGAGATTGAGACTGTTCAGAGGCAGTTAGAGGCCGATCATCTGATAGCTAGTAGAGAGAGCTAGTATGGTAGAGAGGATTGAGAGTTTGAGGTTGGAGAACCTCAAGGTTTAAGCTTTGTTGGATGTTGAAAGAGATCAAGTAGACAGTCTTCGTCTACATATGTCTCGTTCTCAGAAGGAGTTTCATCAGATCAGTAAGGATCGTGATGAGGTTTGGAGGAGGTTTAGGAGACTAGAGTCGTTTGTTGAGAGACGTTTGGGATTTCAACCATAGCATGATAGTGATATGGTTGATTAGGACATTAGAATGATGATAGGTCTAGATGCTAGTTGTAGTATTATTGTAAATCAAGTTCCCCATTTTGGGTTTAATGTAACCGACTAATGCTTTTATATATATGATATGAAAAGCTTGTTTTGATTTCTCGTATGTTCATCTTATTTGTTATTTACTTGTTCTGGCAAAACATGTTCTATTGTATTTTCCTATATACACCTTATTTACCATTTATAGTGGCTATATTTCATATCGAAACTCACCATGTACTATGTCGTATGCTGTAGAACATGACTATCACTCGTTCAGGTATGATCCCATAGGCAATTAAAGAACTCGTTAACCGACGAGTGGAAGAAGCGTTGGCCGCTTATGAGGCAACCAGTACTGCCAATGCTCTCGAGGCTAAGAGTCAAAGCCAAAACAGCAGTGTCGGTGATAATGGAAATAGTAGGAATAGAAATGGAAGAAATGTAAATGGCAAAAACGGAAATGGTGGAAATGAAAATCCAAATGGAAATGATAAGGGTGCTAGACCTATTACTAGGGAATGTACTTACCAAAATTTCATGAAATGTCAACCACTAAATTTCAAAGGAACATAAGGTGTTGCTGGTTTGATAAGATGGTGCGAGAAGATGGAAACAGTGTTTCACATCAGCAACTGTCCAGAGAGACATCAGGTGAAGTATGCAACTTGCACTTTGCTCGGCAGTGCATTAACCTGGTGGAACTCATACAAGAGAACCATTGGAACTGATGCTGCATTTGATTTTTCATGGAGAGCTTCTAAAGCTGATGACAAAAGTGTATTACTTAAGAAACGAGATTTAAAAGATGGAAGCCGAGTTGTGGAATTTTTCGGTGAAGAACAATGACATGGCTACTTACACTCAGAGGTTCCAAGAACTTACCATGATGTGGACCAAAATGGTCCTCGAGGAGACTACAGGATGTTGTCCGAATTGCCAACAACTTGATGGATCAAAAGTTAAAGGGCTATGCTATAAGAAACGTAAAAAATAGGAAGAGGTTGGACACCAACCAGAGAGGTAACCGTGGGCAGCAACCACCATACAAAAGATAAAATACTGGACGTCAGAATGTAACTAGGGCCTATACGGCTGACAACAATGAGAAGAGAGATTATGGAGGAAAATTGCCTTACTGCCATAGGTGTAAGCTACACTATGAGGGGCAGTGTACTGTGAGGTGTGGTAATTGTAGGAAGGTTGGGCACATAACTAGGGATTACAGAGCTGTAATAGTTGCAACTACTTAAAGAACCCCAGGGCCGAATCAGAGGGTTAATACGTGTTATGAGTGTGGAGCTCAAGGACATTTTAAGAAAGATTGTCCCATGATGAAGAGCTAAAAACGTGGGAACAAAGCAAGAGTCCCTAATGCAAGAGGAAAAGCATACGTCCTTGGAGGAGTTGACGCTTACTCGGATGCCAACACTGTCACAGGTACGTTCCTTCTTAACGATCATCATGTTTATGTACTATTTGATTCGGGTGCTGATAGAAGTTTCATGTCAAAAACTTTTAGTTCATTGTTAAATATCATTCCCTCTACCTTAGACGTTAGCTATGATGTCGAACTAGCTGATGGTAGAACTTCATAAACTAACACTGTGCTTAGATTAGCACCGTCTGAAATAAACTAACAAGTTGAATTTCAAATTGACTTAGTCCCTGGTGCTGCACCTGTAGCACGAGCTCCGTATAGATTAGCACCATCTGAAATACAAGAATTGTCTACTCAACTGCAAGAACTTTCTGACAAAGGATTTATAAGACCAAGTTCCTCACCCTAGGGTGCTCCGGTTTTGTTTTTCAAAAAGAAAGATGGCTCTTTTCAGATGTGTATCGACTACCGTGAACTTAACAAGCTTATTGTGAAGAATCGATATCCACTTCCAAGAATTGATGACTTTTTTGATCAGCTATAAGGATCAAGCGTGTACTCGAAGATCGGTTGAGGTCTGGTTATCACCAACTTAGAGTTCGTGGCGAGGATATCCCAAAGACGGAATTTAGGACTCGCTATGGTCATTACGAGTTCCAAATGATGCCTTTCGGGTTGACTAACATGCCAGCAGTGTTCATGGACCTGATGAACCAGGTATGCAGACCATACTTAGATAAATTTGTGATCGTGTTCATTGATGACATCTTGATCTACTCTAAGACCAAGGAAGAACATGATTCACATCTCAAATTAATTATGGAGTTGCTCAAGAAGGAAGAATTGTATGCCAAGTTCTCGAAGTGCAATTTTTGGCTGTCAAAGGTATAATTTCTTGGTCACATGATCGATAGTGAAGGCATTCACGTGGATCCTGCAAATATTGAGTCAATCAAGGATTGGGAATCACCCAAGACTCTGACAGAAATTTGTTAATTTCTAGGTCTTATCGGTTACTACCGACGATTTATCGAAGGTTTCTCAAAGATTGTCAAGCCTATAACGAAACTAACTCAGAAAAGCGTAAAGTTCGATTGGGGTGAAAAGGAGGAAACTGCTTTCCAGATGTTGAAGCAAAAGTTGTGTAGTGCACCGATTTTGGCATTGCCCGAAGGGAGTGAAAACTTCATGGTTTATTGCGATGCTTCTCACAGGGGATTAGGCGCAGTGTCGATGCAGAAGGAGAAGGTCATAGCTTATGCATCCCGCCAACTTAAAATCCATGAGAAGAACTACACGACACTTGATTTTGAATTGGGAGCTGTGGTGTTCGCTCTTAAGATGTGGAGACATTATCTGTACGGCACAAAGTGTGTTGTGTTCACTGATCATAAGAGTTTACAACATATTCTAGATTAGAAGGAGATGAACATGAGACAACGTAGATGGTTGGAATTGTTAAGTAACTATGATTGTGAGTTACATTATCATCCAGGAAAGGCGAACGTGGTGGCTAATGCATTGAGCCGAAAAAGTAGACCTAAGCCACTACGAGTTTGAGCCTTGGTTATGACAATCGGTTTGAACCTTCCTGCGCAAATCTTGAATGCTCAGGTTGAGGCGAGAAGGGAAGAGAATTATGGAACAAAATATTTGTGTGGCATGATTAACAAATTGGAGCCACGTGCTGAAAAAATGTTATGCTTAAGGAATAGAAGTTAGATACCCTATTTTGGTAACCTGAGAGCTTTGATTATGCACGAGTCGCATAAGTCAAAGTATTCGATCCACCTTGGATCGGACAAGATATACCAAGATTTAAAGAAGCTATACTAGTGGCCCAACATGAAATTAGAAATTTCCACATATGTCGGTAAATGCATGACTTGCGCAAAGGTTAAAGTAGAATACCAAAAAGCATCTGGTTTGTTGGTACAACTAAAGATTCCGCAATGGAAATAGGAGAATATTGTTAGGATCATTAAAAGTGTCGATTAAATAGTTTATTTATATTTAGTCATTAGTCTTTGTTTTGTTAAGAATAAAGTAGCTTGTAATAAAGGTTTCTTATGCTAAAAGAATGAAATAGCATAAAAGCTAAAGTCTAGGGATTAAAAGTGTAAAGATTAAGAAATAGAAGAAGGGAATTCTCCTTCCCTCTCCTATAAATACCCCTCTAATCTCATCATTAGAGGGTGAGGTCTTGTAACAAACTTTTCTATTTTCCCTCCATTTATAAAATTTGAAAATTTGAAAACTTGCCTCTCCCTCTCATTCTATCTAGTCTATATCGAGTATACGTGTGATTCAAGATTAACGAGACCTAACAAGTGGTATCATATACCATTGGAGAATTAGAGTGCTTCGATTTGTGATTGAGTTTACGTCCGAGAATGAAGTAATGATGTTTGAAGAATTCGGTTGAGGTTTCGGTGTGATTCTAGCTATTCGATTAGTATTTTGGAAGTTTTTTGAAGTAATTGAGCAATATCGAGTTTGATAATGGATTTAAAGAGAAGGTTTATTGAAGTTCTAGCATTTTCGGATGTGTTTTCTTATTCTCGGTAGTATATTTACTATCTTCGGAAGTTTTTGTATCATTTTTTGTTTAATCTTGGTAGGATTTCATTGTAATAGATATATACGTGTTTTCGGTTCTATCGAGAAACGTATATTAGGTGATTGTTATCAAACTCGGAAATCTATCGAGTTTCGTAGATTGCACACATTTTTTTGGTTTTATCGAAAAAGTGTGTATAAGGATTACGTTTTGAATCTCGGAAAAAGCTTACAAGTCGTAATAGATTCACAAATTCGTGGTTTTATCGTGAATTGTGATTTTGAACTTTAAAACTCGAAAATTGATATGATTTTAAGCCAAACTCGGTTCTATCGAGTTTGTAGTTTCATGATTTTTGGACTATTAAGACATCATTGATTTCAGTTTTATCAAGATTATGGTTCTTGTTAAGTCACAAATATAAGGATTTTTCAAATCTTCGTTTCATCGAGTTTGATTAAATCTATTTTCGGAATAGAATAAATTAATCTTACACAGTTTGGAAAATTCGGTTAAGTGCATTTCTGAGATTAATAAGTTTTTAAGAAGTTTTAAGTGTACCAAGTTTGATAGATTGTTGTCCAAGATTAGTTTTGTCTGAGAAACACACCGAGTTTCAAATCAGTTTTGTCCGAGATCATTTCTGTCTGAGAACTATTCCGAGTTTCAACCCTGTGTTGTCCAAGATACGTTCAAAAGTGGTTTACCGAGTTTGGAAATCGAGTTTGTAGTATCATAAATAGAACTCTTTTTTGTCCACAAAGATTCAAGCTTTGAATCACAAGACATGTCGACATCTACAACACATCAACAATCTCTTGCTGATGTCGGTTCCGAGACTAGGCCACCCATGTTGGAAAGGGGTAGTTATGTACCATGGGCAAGTCAATTTATACGATATGTAAATCGAAAGAGAGAAAATCAAAAGTGGCTTAACAAAGCACTTGATGAAGGTCCTTATCAGTTTCATATGTTCGTTCCTAGTAATTTGACATAACCAAAAATCCAGACTGAAGATGATTTACGAGGTGATGAGTTGTTGTACTATGAAGCTGAAATTGAGGCTATGAATCTGATTTTGATCTTTATTCCAAATGACATTTACAACTCTGTAGATTCTTGCACTACGACCAAGGCCATGTGGAAAAGAGTTGAACAACTGATGAGGGGAACCGTACAAAATAAATTTGACAGAGAAACTCGTTTTATGAACGAATTTGATTAGTTTGTTGCTGCACCAGGGGAAGAACTTGTTTTTGTCTACAACCGCTTTGCTCAGTTAATGAATGATTTGGAAAGAAATGACATGAATTTTGCACTGGTCACAATTAACATAAAGTTCCTAAATTGCTTGCAACCGGAATGGTTAAAGTACGTCACACAAGTTTGTCTTGCTAAACGTTTGATAGATGATACTTTTGATGATCTCTTTGATTATCTTCAGCAATTTGAGAAACTGGTTAATGCATCAAGAGCAAAAAAGTTAGAGAAGTCTCATGATCCTTTGGCTCTGGTAGCACACACGGGTTCATCTTCTAGAAACACATCATCTTATTATGTCACACATCCTCCGTCTGTGGTTGATTATGATGAAGAGTATCAAAAGGATGTTGTTCAAACCAATTCAGAAGACCCTCTAACCTTTGCAATGTTGCTACTTGCTCGAGCCATTACTTAAAATTTCTCTACTCCAACAAATAATCATCTTCACACTTCTTCAAACACCATAAATCAAGCAATCATTCAAGGAGACAGTGTGAATATTTAAAGCAGCAACTCTGGTAATATTGGAAGAAATACAAGACAAGCTTATGTTCAAAAGGAAGTTGTTGAGGGATCTAATGCTCAGAATGAGACTGAAAATGTTCAAAGGACTCTTCGAACTTCGTCTTTAGGAAATACTACAAATGTTCAATGCTACAACTATAGTGAAAAAGGACATTATGCTAGGAATTGTCCAAAGCTAAGAGTTCGGGATTTGAAATACTTTATGGAACAAATGTTGCTGGCAAAACAGGATGAAGCTGGAGTAATTCTTACCGATGAACAAAATGATTTTCTCTTTGCTGATGCGTCAAGGATGGAAGAAATTGAAGAACTCAGTGTAAACATATGTTTGATGGCCAGGATTCAACCAGCTAATACTACTTCTGATGCTGGGCCAAGCTATGATTCTGCATTTGTGAGTGAGGTACAATCTTCATCCATCAACAATAATCAAGAACAAATGTATCCAACTCATACTAAAATTATTAACTGTATAATTGGTGATGATCAAATTGATAGCAATATTATATTTGATAAACTAAATGGAAATGTTAATAGTGGAAGTTTTGAAGATGATACACATGTTCCTGACCTATATAAGTTAGAGAAACTAGCCAGAAATGCATATCAAGAAGCTAAGAAACAACAATTATTTGCTCAAAAATCCAACAACAAAACAAGACTTGATCAAGTCAGATTGAGTTGTATAAGGAAAGGGTTCGGGTTTTGAAAAACATCAAAGAGAATAAAAATTATCTCAACGAATTTATTGAGGCTGATCGAAAAGCAAAACGTTTTGATCAACAAGCTGAGGCTCAATTTGTTCGTGATCGAGATATCATTCGAGATCTAGAACACCAACGAGATAAATTAGATTTAGCTTTCATTGATTACAAATGGAAAAATAAGGAACTTCAAAAGACTCATTCAATTTTAAAAAGACAAATAAGTGAAAATGAGGATAGTTATCATGACACTGTCCTAGATCTAAAGGCCAAACTTAAAAAGAATGTTGACCTAATCATGAAACTTAGCAATTCCTTACAAGGAATGTTTATGCTTGGACCAAAACCGTTGTCTATGTATAATTCAAGGTTAAAACATGGTCTGGGATACCTAAATCCTTATACACTCAAGCAAGAAATCTCTCAATGTCCAAAGTTATATCTTGCCTCTAGTCTGAGTAATTCAGAAGTTTCTTTGGATGTTAGAGATACTGAGGACATTTTTGATGATGCTTTTAAGAGTAAAAATAAAATGAAAGAAAAAATGAATGATCCAATTGCTGTTGTGAAAAAACAAAATTGGGTCAATTGATTATAAACAAATAAATGATCTTTATGACGACTTTGTTCCACAAAAGGAACTTTCTGCAGAGCAAAAATATTTTGAATCTTCTTTTATTCCATCTGACAAGACTTCAAATGCAACTTCTTCTATTCCAGCATCAATTCCGAGTGAGTCACCTTTACTCAAAGAATTGGATAAAATGAAAATTTGTTTTCAAACATTGTTTGAGTTACTTCAAAAGAATTGTAAAAGAGCAAGCATTTTTTACACATCCCCTGAAGAAATAAAACTAAATGATTTTTGTCAAGATCAAGTGAAACCAATTGTTCAAGACTTGCATTTCTATTTTGAAGTCTTTAAGAATCATTTTCAAAGTGATATAAAAGAAATGAAAGATGTTTTTGATTTTACAAAAAGTGAACTTTATAAAATAAAGAAGCAAAATGAATTTTTAAAAGATCAACTTTTGGAAGCAACCCTCAAACATGAAATAGAAATAAGTGTGTTGATAGGTCATGTATGTGTAGATAATTCCTTGCATGCTGAAATTGAACAAATTCAAAGGAATTCCATTGAGATCCAAGAGGGAATGCAAGCGAGAATAAAAGTGCTTGAAAAAGATGTTTAAAGATGTCAAAAACAAAGTGTTGATTTTGAATAAAAATTGCAACATGAAAAAGAAAAACACAAATGGGAATCATCTTTGAAAAATGACAACACAAATTCTTGGGGAAGATAAAGTTTTGATTACTCTTGGATTTCAAAAATGGAGAATCTTGAGAATGAGAACGTGTCTTTGGATTTCAAAGTGCAATCTTTGATTAAAGAATGAGACAATGTAAAATCGGAATATCAAATGTAACACCCCCAAAATGGGTCGCAGCAGAATATGGGTTGGAGTGTGTTACTTTATAGACCAATAGCATGAGATAAGAGAACGATCTCTATATGAGTCGTTTAAAATTGATACATTGGATCAAATAGACTTGTTTGTTACAATAGCCGAAGCTTAAATAGTTCATCCATGAAAAGTAAAGATTTTAAGACATAACAAATATTCCCAAAATGTAATGCATCCAAATCTTTATAGTAATGACTCCAAAATGATGACCACCAATGTATCCTTGTTTCTCGTACCTTATTGACCTGAGAAAAACATGCTTTAAAACGTCAACATAAAGTTGGTGAATTCACAGGTTTAGTAAATGTATAAAGTAGGACCACAAGATTTCCAATGTAAGACATGTAACACATACAATATCTTAAAAGTAATTATGAAGTGCGCTAAGCTCATGACACCGAAGCTCGACATATATGTATGCAATTTAATGCACTAAATGTGCCCATGTAGATGTTCAAACCCGCAACATCCAAATTGTTCTGACATGTATACGTTCGTTGTTTTAGTACTGTCGAAACTGAGAGCGTAATCATCGAACGGGGATGTCCATCCCTATAGATCTATTCATCCACATTCAGCGCACGTAAACTAGCAATTGACCAGTTCATGATTAGTGGGCAATAGTGGGTATAGCACTTAGGCCACTCAGTATAGTTTAAAGAGTACTTGCGTCCCAATGGTAAAACAATGATGTACTCACCCTAAAGTTTGCAAAACAATATAAATTGTATAAAAGCGGGGCTATGAAACTCAACCGTAAGTGAACGTTGTATCTAAATCAAGTAAGTGAATCGCCTCGGCAATTTGAATGCAACCTAATTAATTATAGGCCGTATGAGTATAATGTATTTCATGAAATTAAAACATCACATATTGCATAGCTACACCACCACCTAATAGTTTTTATTAATTCCTTAAAAGTTAAAATAATAATTAACTCGTACTTTGTTAAATGAAAGTGCGTGTACTTGCGTCCGTAAGAAAATATTATTTTCGTTTGCTAATGCATCGTTTGTAAAAATGTATGATTTAATAATGATATGTCATTATTAATTTAATTGTTTTATAAAAGATTATATAAAAATAAAAGTAATGCGCGCGAGTTTTAAAACTTCATATCTTTATCGTTTCGACTCCGTTTCGTACGTTTCTTATGTCCACGTCTCCGTATTAAAGTAATTTATCAAAACGTCATATTTATAAAATTAAAACCCCCTGATGAACAGTAACTTTTACTGTTCATCTCAGTTTATAAAAATTATTTTTATAAAACTAATTATATGTAACTTGTTTAAATCATAACTCGTTCGTTATAACACCGTTTCTCGAGATCCTTATGTCCTTGGATTAGTATTAAGAAAATTTATCAAAATATTATTTTTATAAAATTTAACCCACTGATGAACAGTAGTATTTACTATTCATATCAGTTTATAAAAATATTTTTATAAAGTTAATTATATATAACTTGTAAACGTCGTAACTTGTTCGTTATAATTCCGTTTTTCGAGTTCTTTATGTCCGTGGGTTCGTATTAAGGGAATTTATCAAAATATTATATTTATACAATTTATACCCCTGATGAACAGTTGTTCATCACAGATTAATAATTTATTTTTATAAAGTTAATTATATATAACTTGTAAATTACGTAACTTATTCGTTATAATTCCGTTTTTCGAGTTCCTTACATGCTCACGATCCTTGTAAAGAGCACTATTTTTATAAAATATAAAACATAGGGTTTAGGGTTCGAATTCAACAGTAGCCATTTAAATAAAATTAGGGTTTTCAATTAAATAAGCTAGTTTGTAATTATTTTTACTTAAAGATCTTGTACCGTAATTTCACCAAGTGTTGTACCATATATTTCATATGTATTTAGTCCTTTAAATGTCCATGTCCTTTGTCCATATGAAATCATCATATACTTTATATAACTTTAAAATAAAACTAGGTGGTGATTAACTAATGCAACAAATATGTATACAATAGAAAATAAATAAACGAGTATTGAAAACTTTAAATAGACCTTATAGAAATCAAGTAGGATGATGAACACAAGATGTAAACCCCAATCAAGCCTTCAAAATCAAAACCCTAATCAAGAAAACCCTAAATATGTTTTCTTGATAAATCCTTGTTAAACCCGAATCCAAGCTTCCCAACACCTTGAGTAGTCTTAGGTAACCTTAGAATGAACACTTGAATGCTTGGAATACCTTGGTTGCAAAATTAAAATGAAACCCTAAATGTTGAAAGTGTGCCGTGGGTTTGGAGTGAAATAGAGAGGGTTTTTGCTTTGGTTTTTCTTGTATGAATGTGTAAAAGGATTATGGACTTAGGGCTTGCTTTATATAGCAACTTGGAAAACCATAAACTAGCTTAATGAAACCATGGGAGCACATGGTAAAGGTACAAGAGTGTAAGAGCTCTCCTCTTCCCAAGGAGGAGGCCACGGTCAAATGAGGGGGGAGGTACACCTTGACAAGCCAATCTTCAGGATTTAGTGTCTAAGGTACATAAGTGTAAGGATTTACAAGTTGTAAAAAGAATTAACAAAGATTAAATGATTTAATTCATGTATAAAAGCCTATGTCCAGTTTTAGTGAGGTATAAATGAGAAAAATAAATAAATTTTGAGTATTGGGTATAAACGTGGGTATTTGTTTGAGTGTAGATGGGTAAAGGTGCTTCCGGGTACGACCGAATGTAATTTATTGCGAAACGTAAGCGTTTTACGTAACCAACAAAAATAAATTATGAAAAGTTATAAATTATACTCCTAATAATCATATAACACTTGCTTGATGTAAACTTTAATTTGTTTGATGTCCGTTTACATTGATCGTTGATTTTTAGTTTACGCGATTTAACTATAAGATAATAATTAAAAGCGAACGCGTAAAACTCTAAAAATAAATAATGGAATTTATTAAAGTTGTAAATAACCTGAAAATGAGAAATGTTACATCAAAAGCTTTTTGATTCAATAAAAAAGACATTGTCTCAAACTCAAAAGGAGATGGACGAATTAATTGATCATGTATCTGAGAAAACATATGCATATGCTGCTATTCGTGCTGAGAATCAGAATCTTTTAATTACCATATCGGAGTTAAAAACTAGATTACGAAATGTTGAAAAAGGTAAGTCTATGAATACTAAGTTTGACAAGACAACTGTTTCTCAAAATCCTCTTTGTGTAACACCGATAAACAAACAATTTTCTCAAAAGAAAAATGTTGTTTCAAAAATAGAAGAGAAACATGTAGTGTCAAAACCAGTCACTTTACAGACTTCACCTAACAAATAAAGAGGGGCAAATTCAAACAAAAATGTCATAGCACCTGGAATGTACAGAGTTGTCACAAAACAAGAATCATAAACAAAAGAAACTAAGAGTGGTTTATCTTCTATAGAAATGAATGTTGCATCTAGTGTTAGAAGACCAATGAATAGAGATTCAAATGTCAAGAAAAGTGTCTTAGCTAACTCTAAGATCTCAGCAAAAAAAGTAAAAGTTTATGTTAGGAAAAATAAGCAAACAGATAATACATCTGCAAATTTTATCTCAAACAAAGAGAATGTAATTGATGTTGATGTTGCAAACACTCCTAAAGCAAAGGTTGTTTTATGTGTTTCTTGTATGAAAAATGTGCTTATTCCATGTCATGATAAATGTCTTGCAAATTATAAATTGAATGTGTATTCGAATGTTCATAGAGCCTTATTCACTAAACCTAGAACACCAAAATCTTCAGACACTACTCATGTAGTTTCCAAGACTAGGTTTTCTAAGAAGTTGGCACAATCTAAGTCTTTAGATACTACTCCTGTAGTTTCCAAAACTAAGATTGATGAAGGAAGTGTCTCAAAAGCTAAAAATAAGGTCTCTAGTTCTACTAAGTCGAAGAAAGGAATTTTGCGAGATATGTCTTTAAACAACTACATGAAGAACAAAATTCAAACTAGTCGAATATGGCAAAAATGGTTTGAAGCAAAACCAAATGTTGTTTGGTCTCCCGTTAACACAACTCCGAATGTTCATAGTAGTCATTCAACTGTGAAAACAACGGGTTTTTTTAAAAATGGGTAGTCAAATTGTCCACTTGTCCGAATGGTGTTTCTTCATGTGTTGTAGGTAATTCAGATTGTTCTGTGGATTGTTGATAGTGGTTGTTCAAAGCATATGACGGGTGATTGATCATTGCAGAGAAATTTCATTAAGAAATTCATGGGCACCGTTCGCTTTGTAAATGATAATTTTGCAGCAATCACGGGCTATGGCGATTATATACACGGCAATATCACTATTTGTCATGTATATTATGTTGAAAGTCTTGGATACAATCTCTTCAGTGTAGGGAAATTTTGTGATGGTGATTTAGAAGTGGCTTTTCGTTCTAAGACATGCTACATGCAAAATCTAGAAGGGGATGATTTGCTCACAGGAGGTTGAGAATCTAATTTGTATACTATCTCCATTTTTGACATGGCTGCTTCTTCACCCGTTTGTCTGATGTCCAAAGTAACTTCGACAAAGTCATGGTTATGGCACCACAGACTCTCACATCTTAATTTTTTTACCATAAATGATCTTACCAGACTTGACTTAGTTGATGGTCTTCCAAAATTCAAATATGGAAAAGATCACCTTCGTTTTTCTTGCGAAAGGGGAAAAGCAAGAAAGCTTCTCTCATCCACCCAAATTGGTTGCAAGTGATCACTCCAAATTGGAATTACTTCATATGGATTTATGTGGTCCAATGTGGGTAGCTTCGATCAATGGAAAGAAGTATATTCTTGTGATAGTGGATGATTATTCTTGATATACATGGGTTTACTTTCTTCACTCGAAAGACGAAACTCCAGAGATCATAAAGAAATTCATTATTCAAGCTTAATTGAATTATAAAGCCAAAGTTTGCAAGATTCGTTCTGACAATGGTACTGAATTCAAAAATGTGACTCTTAAAGCCCATTATGAAAAGTTAGGCATCATGCAACAATTTTTAACTGCTCGCTCGCCGCAGCAGAATGGAGTGGTTGAAAGACGTAATCGTACACTTGTTGAGGCTGCTTGAACAATGCTTATCTTTTCTTAATTACCTGAATTTCTTTGGGCTGAAGCAGTGGCTATAGCTTGCTTTACTCAAAATCGGTCAATCATTCATACACGATATAACAAAACACCTTATGAGCTATTACGCGGAAGAAAACTAAATGTTGAATATTTTCATATGTTTGGCTCATTGTGTTATCCAACAAATGACCGAGATGATCTTGGAAAAATGAAACTGAAAGTAGACATTGGGGTTTTTATTGGGTATTCAAAAACATCAAGAGGGTTTCGAATCTATATCGTCGCACCAAAAAGATTATGAAAACCATTCATGACAAGTTTGATGAGCTTACAGCTATGGCTTCTAAACATGATTGTTTAGAACCCGTGTTCCAATGATTCAACAATAATAATTCATCAGCAGAAACAATGAATACCCCATCCAAAAAGATTTGGATAATTTGTTTGATCCAATGTTTAAAGAATACTTTAAGAAGAGGCCTCCCCATAATCCCGATACACCCATCCATTCCGCTGCATAATTGACTCAACTTCATGAAGACTCACCTTCTACATCTTCAATCATTGTTGAAGAACATGAGGCTCCTCCCATTGTAACTACATCTGTCAAACAAACCTATCCAATCTCTTTGACAGAAGCTGGTGAATTCAATCAAGAAGATTCTGCTGATTTTGATGGCAATTTGAATTTTGTTCCATATAATCCTCTAAGTCATGAGGAAATTAAGTCCTCTACAGCTGCTATAGAAACATCAAATGTGCAGAATTTCCACCAAGTACAACCCTTAACTCATATTTGGACAAGATATCATCCTCTAGACCAAGTTATTGGAGACCCATCTAAATCAGTAATGACTCATCAAAGGCTTCAAACAGATTCTGAGGTATGCATGTATGCATTAACCGTCAGCACTATCGAACCAAAAAATATTAAAGAAGCTATGGTAGATCACAGCTGGATTGAGTCCATGCAAGATGAGTTGAATCAATTTGAGAGATTACAAGTTTGGGAACTCATTCCACGACCAGACAGAAAAAAAATTATTGCTATAAAATGGCTCTGAAAGAATAAGTGTGATGCAAAAAATATTGTGGTTCGAAACAAAACTTGTCTTGTTGCAAAAGGATACAGGCAAGAAAAAGGCATTGATTTTGAAGAGTCATTTGCACCTGTTGCTCGCTTGAAGGCTGTTCAGATGTTTATTGCTTATGCTGCTCATAAGAATATCACCATTTTTCAAATGGATGTCAAAACAGCTTTTCTTAATGGTCCATTAAAAGAGGAAGTTTATGACAGCCAACCTAAAGGGTTTATTGATCCAGAATTCCCAGATCACGTCTACATGTTAAAAAAAGCTTTATACGGTCTCAAGCAAGCACCTCGTGCATGGTATGACAAATTATCTTCTTTCTTAATTGAAAATGGGTTCACTAAAGGTATTGTTGACTCGACTCTATTCACATGACGTCACGGGGAAGACATAGTACTTGTTCAAGTATATGTCTATGACATTATTTTTGCATCAACAAATCCAGATTTTTCAAAATGTTTTGCAAATCTAATGAAAAATAATTTTGAAATGTCGATGATGGGTGAACTAAAGTTCTTTCTTAGACGTCAAGTTCATTAATCTCCCTGTGGCATATTCATAAGTCAGTCACAATATGCTATTGAGTTGTTAAAGAAACATGGTCTGGATGAGTGTGTCTTAATGAGCACACCTATGGCAACTAAGAGGCTGGATGCTGATTTACAAGAAACTCCTACTGATCAAACGAATTACAGTCGAATGATAGGAGGACTAATGTATCTAACAGCCAGTCGTCCAGACATTGCTTATGCTACTTTTGTATGTGCTCGTTATCAAGCATGTCCTTTAATCAAACACCTCAAAGAGGTTAAACGGATCTTTCGGTACCTAAGACAGTCCTATAACATGGGCCTATGGTATCTGAAGGATTTAGGATTTGAACTAATTGCATATTTAGATGTGAACCATACAGGATGTAAAGATGACTGTAAAAGCACATTAGGAGGATTGCAATTTTTAGGTGAAAAGCTCATGAGCTGGAGTTCAAAGAAACAAGATTACACTGTGATGTCTACTGCTGAGGCTGAATATGTTTCATTATATGCATGCTGTGCACAAGTCATATGGATGTGTACACAACTGCTAGACTATGGATACAAGTACAACCAGATTTTGATGTATTGTGACTCCAAGAGTGCTATTGATATCTCGTGCAATCCGGTTCAGCATTCTAAGATAAAGCACATAGACATCCGGTAACATTTTATTAAAGAACATGTTGAGAAAGGTATTGTGGAACATTACTTTGTCGGGACTGAATACCAACTTACGGATCTATTTACTAAAGCGCTTCCTAAAGAACGCTTTGAATATTTGGTTCATCGCATTGGTATGAGATGTATGACTCCAACTCAGTTGGAAAGTCTGACAAAGTCATCTTCTTGAAAAGATCATACATCAAACAAGGTAAAATTAAAAAAAAACTTAAAAACATTTGTCATATTTTTCAAAATTAAAAATAGAAAATTACAAAAAGATTTGTCATATTTTTCAAAATTAAAAAAAACTCAAAAACATAATTTTAAAGATCATACGGTCAGGTTTATGATTCCAAATTTTTATACTAAGATTTTGATTGAAAACACGGGATCATAATCTGAGGGGGAGTAAATGAAGAATTTTTCATTCATATACATCATTTCAAGTTTAAAATCAACAATAAAAACAATGATCTCTAAAATAAATTGAAATTTTTGGCCAAATGATATATTTTCGAGGGGGAGTTTTTATAGATTGGACATTGAAAAACAAAAATCTTCATTATCGGATTAAGTGTTTAACAGGATTTCATTTTGAGGGGGAGTTTTTGAAGAGCTATCATTATTCAAGGGGGAGTTTTTGAAAATTTTAAAGTCATAATTAGGAAATAAAAACTCCAAGGACCAAAAGAGTCATTTTTTCAAAGCTAAAACTCGACAAGAAAACCACAGGGACTGAAAATGTCACATTTCAAAGATCATATTCGGTGACTATAAAAGGGAGATAATAATTTTTTTTTCTTTTTTATTTTTACCGAGTATACTGTCGAGTTTGAGAAGAAAATCAAAGCATTGATTTCTGAGTTCATTACAACAATCACGGTTACTTCTTTTACTCAAACGTAAGTAGAAATAATTGTTGAATTTAAGATCTAAGGTGATTGTATTATCGAGTATAAACTCGGTAAAGATTAGGGTTTACCGAGTTTAGGATTTTTAAATTTTTAGATATTGATTAGACAAAGGAAGATAATCTTAGACGTTTATGAGGAAATAACTGCAAAATAGCTTAAAAATGTCTCAGATTCTAAACTCGATGAAGAAAATGAAATTGATGTAATTGGAGTTTATCGAGTTTGTTGAATATCAAGTTTGATTTGTTATCTAATTTTTGGAGTCTGAATAATGATACTAAAACATAAACGGATCGAGTTTGGTTTTTCATAAGTCAAAGGGAGTTAGAAATCAAACTTGGTAATGTCAAAAAGTCAACATTCAGTTATGTGTGTATACGTGATTTTTATGTGGTTATGATTTTTGCATGCTTATAATGATTAATACTCAAATGTCTATGGAACAAAAGATCAGTATCTCATGTGTTTTGGAAACATCAAAGGTTTGAAGAAAAAAATAAACGACATCAAGTTTAATAAATTCGAAGCTTTATGTCAAATATGTCTGTTCATAATTGTTTAAGTGGTCTAAGTCATGTCCGGTTTTGACCATTTTTTGCAATGAACAGAATGACGAGCGAGTGAAAACGACATCAAGTTTTAATAAATTTGAAGCTTTGTGTCAAATATGTCTGTTCATAATTGTTTAAGTGGTCTAAGTCATGTCCGGTTTCGACCGTTTTCTGCAATGAACAGAATGACGAGCGAGTGAAAACGACATCAAGTTTTAATAAATTTGAAGCTTTGTGTCAAATATGTCTGTTCATAATTGTTTAAGTGGTCTAAGTCATGTCCAGTTTTGGCCATTTTTTGCAATGAACAGAATGAGGAGTGAGTGACTTAGTGACCATTCAATTGGTGGTTTGAGTTTGAATGATGCTATGTTATTATCATAAGAAACGTTTTTGTCACATGATTTCTGAACAAGTTCTTAAAATATGTTATTGTGTCAAAATGGTACTCTTTCACAAAATGTTTTAAGAAGTTGAATAATTTCTCTTTAATTTTTCATAAAAGAGTCTTAATTGAAATCAAAAGAGAAATCTTCATCATTCTTGAAAGAGTATCATGTCACAAAGAATTTCTGGTGAGGACATTCTAAACAGAAAGATAGAGCTAAATCCATACGCGAAAAAGCAAATCAAAAGTGTGTTTAAAAAAGAATTGCCAGAACATACAAGAATGATAAATCAAAAGAAAAATTCAAATAAAGCTTATGGCATGTGCTAGAAAAAGCAAGTACAAGCACATGAGAAACAAACTGATCAAAAATATGTTCGAAAGAATTGCCAGAACATATAAAACAGACAGAGTGAAAAGAGACAAAAATGTCAAATGAATTATTTGTTTTCTAACATCTCATTCTCATTCATTCAGTAATCATCATGGCACAACAACAACATGCATCTGATGTTCATCCAGACGAACTGTGTCCTCCAAATAAAAGATATGATCTTATAGATGCTAACAAGAAGATTGATTTTGAACATGTGCAATGTCCACCAGAAAGCAAGATTCTGACGAATATCATTAAGAACCATCCATTACGATTCAGCATTGCGGCTTCTTCATCAGTTCCATAGATTTATATGGCATAGTTCTGGCATACTTTGAAGGATGACGGATCAAAGTAAAGGCTCACATTTATGCTTGATAAGAAATTTTAGAATTGTCGAACCAGCTTAAAGAACTTCAAGAGAAGGGTTTTATTCGACCAAGTTACTCACCATGGGGAGCACCCGTGCTTTTTGTCAATAAAAAAGACGATGCGATGAGAATGTGTATTGACAACAAGGAACTAAATAAGTTAACTATAAAGAACCGTTACCCTCTCCCCAAAATTGATGACTTGTTTGACCAATTACAAGGTGCGTGTTGTTTCTCCAAGATAGATCTTCGTTCAGGATATCATTAGTTAAGAGTTCGAGAAGAAGATATACCAAACACCGCTTTTAGAACACGTTATAGGCACTTTGAGTTCACAGTTATGCCATTTGGGCTGATAAACGCACCAGCAATATTTATGGAGTTAATGAACCATGTCTGCAAGCCGTATTTGGAAAAATTAGTAATTGTGATCATTGATGACATCTTAATCTACTCAAAGTCAAAAAAAGAGCATGAAGTCCACCTGAAGACGATTTTAGACTTACTCAAGAAGAAGAAGTTATACGCCAAATTTTCAAAGTGTGAATTTTGGTTACAAGAAGTCAAGTTCCTAGGACATGTGGTCAACCATGACGGTATCTACATGGATCCTAACAAGGTTGAGTCAGTCAAGAACTGGAAGACCCCTGAGTCACCATTAGAAATCTGTTCATTTCTAGGATTGGCAGGTTACTACCGAAGGTTTATTAAGAATTTCTCTAAGATCACCAAGCCCCTTACCCTGTTGACTCAAAAGAATAAGACATATGTGTGAGGCGACAAGCAAGATGAAGCTTTCCTTATTCTGAAGGAGAAGCTATGCAATGCTCCTGTGTTAGCACTCCCTAATGGACCCAACAACTTTGTGGTCTATTATGATGCATTGAAACAAGGTTTTAGGTGCGTGCTAATGCAGCGGGGCAAATTAATAGCGTATGCGTCAAGATAGTTAAAGACACATAAGAAGAATTATACCACCCATGACCTGGAATTAGGTGCGGTGATGTTTGCCCTTAAAATCTAGAGACATTATATTTATAGGACGAAAAGTGTCATCTACGCTGACCATAAGAGTCTCCAGTACATCTTTGACTAGAAAGAGTTGAATCTGTCAAAATGATAAATGGGTGTTTGGCATAAGCAAGTTTAACCATTAAAAGTCAATAAAATTTGTGCAAAACATTTTGGTCAGTTGAGTTTTCATTATAAACTAATATTGATTCAGTTTTCAGAAGTTAAGTTGTTAAAATGAATAAATTAGAGCTTATTTTTATAGTGTCAGCACCAGGGGAGTTTTTAGCTTAGGTTTTGATAACTTAAGTTTGATTTTAGCTCTTTGAGCTTTTGCTAGTAAGTTTAGTGTGTTCATACACACTCAATAAGTGTAAGTAGTGCAGGTTTATCCTCCTTAGGTAACCTGCACTATTGGTTTGAGTTTGTGTCAAGTGCACTAGTACTAACAAACAGTTAGTACTGCTGTCACTTTTGGCTTAATTTTAGCTTAGTAATAATAGGATTTAGCTTCTAAGGTTAAGATAGGATTTAAATTAGGTATAGCTTAATTCAGTTTAAAACTTATCTTTCAATTTCTAGCTTATTCACCTTAGTACATTTAGCTTAAAAGTTTTTATAAAAAGATAAAATACCAAAAACAGTAGTTAAAATAGTTAGCTTTTAAGATTTAAATTCTAGCTTAAAGTGTTAGATTTTATTGTTTAAATAAGTAGCTTGTTAGTTGATTTATAAGTTTTCATAAGCTTAGTTTCTATTTTGGCCTTTTAAGCATTTTAGCCTTTCTTAATTTTAAGCTTTTTAAGTCATTTCCTGAGTTAGCTACTTTCATCATCAAATTTAAATGTCTTTCAGTGTTTTTAGCTTAGATTTCTTTTCATTTATAGATTAAGCACATTACAAGCTTTCCAAAACATCTTTTGTTTTAAAATTTGAGCTTAATTTGAGCTTCTTGCAAGCTAATAAGTAAAAGTGAGCTTTTAAGCTCACTCACTGATACAACAGCTTTAATAAGCTGTTTAAGAGCTTATTGTTAAGTTTTAGTTTAGGTTATCTTTATTAAAGTAGCTTATTTTTGTGTCTTCTTTAAGTCCTAGTAATTAGATTTTAATATTCAGTTTTGTTAAAAAGTAAAAAAATAAAAAAAAGGCAAAAAGGGGTTAACTACCCAACGAACCCGCGAACCCTCTTACATATATACCAACGGATACCCAGTTTACATTCAGTCTCATCCATACATATCACAAACACAATTTAATACAGTACAAAAATCTTTTCATTGCCCTTTTATATATAAGACGTAGCTTTAATAAAGCTCCTTTCACAGCTTATTTAATAAGTTGATTTTCTTTCTTTTATTTTTTATTAATCTTGTAATTTAGATTTTTCTTTCTGAATTTTCAATAATTTTCCAATCAATTATTTTTATTTTTAATAGTTTTTCGAAAGTAAAAATCATAAAAAATCAATAAAAAATAGAAAAAAGTTTTATAAAAATACAAAAAAAATAGTTTTTAGTTTTATAAAAAAATAGTTATTAGGTTACATTCAGTTATAATCATTTTCACACTTTTAGATTTTAATTTTTCATTTAACTTAATTTTTATTTTTAAAAATAGGAATTTAATTTTAAAAATAGTTAAAAATAGTTTTCTGAGTTTTTATGTTATTTTAGACCTTTCTAAGTTTAAAAATCATTTTTCCAAAATTTTAATACTTAATTTGCTATTTTTCAAGATTTAAATAGATTAAATTAGTTTTAATATCATAATAAAGAAGCGCAAAAATAATCAAAAAAATGTTTTTTTCTTTTTTCTTAAATTTTATTTTGTCCTAATCTTAGTTAAAATTTTAGTTTTACATTTTAGGAGTTAAATTTATTAGTTACTATTAGTCGCGTTTTATTTGTTTTCCGTATTTGTTTAATTGTTTAAATTGCCTTTGATTTTCAATATTTACTTGTTGCTTTTTATTTAGTAGTAATAGATCTCAATCATCTATTTTTAAATATCAAATCATACACTCCAAAAGCTTGTTAAAACGACGTTTCATTCCACTAGTCGTAATGGGGAAACGACCATGGGTGATTCATATTACTCGTTAAATATACGTATTATATTAAATATATATATATTATGAGAGTGAAATATCCCTTAGGAGAATTTCTTCAAATGCTCTTTTGAATAAATTATATATATATTTTTTTGGTATAAAAAACTCCTATCATTGGAATCCTATGAGCATATGTGTCGAACAACAAAAAAATAAGGAATTTATCAAACTTATTTCAAAATTTACCTTTGCCTTTTTTAATTGAGTTCATTTAAACTCACTATATCGCTGATTTCTTATCTTGCAGTTGAGCTTTCAAATCTTGTTTTTCATGATATTGTTCGCGTTCTTTTCGAAATACATTTGAAGTGGTTTCTTTGCAAACTGTGTCATTTTTCATTTGTTTTTGACATTGTTGTAAAGCAAGTTCAAGAGAAATTGAGTTGGTAATGTTCAGTTTTAAAAAACTTTTAAAACAGCTTATGAATGAATCTTCTTGTTAACTAGTTTTTAGTTTGTTTCGAAAGCTTTTCTGTAAGATATTCACATTCTTTGACTTTATGAAGATACAAACATTGCAATTCAGTATAAGCATCTAAATCAGATAAAGAATGCAAATATGAACACATAACATCCTTAGACACACACTCTTGGAGCAGTAGATCATACATGTTTGACAAACCTGCCTTGTCAAGAGTTCAAGTTGTCATCTCTTTTTCAGGGATCTAACTACTAAAGTCTGTCATTAAGGCATCTCTTTTTAAGTTCAATGATCGACATTGAAAATTGGCAATTTTGTATAGTTTTTATATCGAAAGGCATCAACAATTTTTTTATCAAAACCTTCATATCAAGAGCAGTGGGCGCACGAAATCTATCAGTAGTATTTTTAAACCCTAATCTTAATCAAACATTGAGATGTAAGTGATAATATTTATTAGTCATAAATTATAAGTTTGTCTACTTTACTAACCGATTTCGAAATGGGAAAAAGGCGTATGTTTATGACAATGTTTGGTTTTAGATTTAACAAAATGATTTTTTCTCCACATTTCTCCTAACGTTCTGTTACGCTTAAAAAACCATAAGTAGTCAGCAACTGATCATAGATATTCTTGTGACGGTGTTTGGAAATTTCATAAGAGAAACTATTCCTGCTAATGTAAATCATAGGTTTCACTAAGACTATTATCAATTTTGAGCTACTCTTTTTTCAAGAGTTATTTGTCTTCGACCAAGCAGTGAAATCCCCTTTTTTTTCCCCCCTTTGTTTTTTGCAAGATCAGAATTATCGTTGCGAGATCTCATACAAACATGATTTTCACGCTGAGGCTTTCTTGAGGTACGCATTGAATTTTGGCAAAAGTTGGTCGACCATTATAATAATGGAGCATTTTGTGCTAACATATGAATGGTTCGAATTGTCGACTGTTTTGTTTGTAAACAATTTCTTCAAAACTAAATTGTTTTTTCCATTGAAATCATCATTGTCAATAATCTGTTACTTCCTTAACTTTTAAATCGGAAAGACCTTACTTTTCGCTTCCTTGAGAAGACCTCATAATGTGACTTAAAAAATTGTTTGACTAAAATCATGCGTGCTTCTGTTTGACACTAAATTTCATAGCTTTAAGATTTAAACCCATATATTTATGTCATATGTAGATTTTTGACTAAATAGTCCTAAAGTTACATTTAAACTTATTTTATGTTTGTCATAGTCAACTCCGGTTCATTAAAAGCATGTACGCTTCTCAAGCTCAGTTGTTTGGTCTGAAGTGCAATAAGCAACTATCTTGAGTAGCAATTTGACTCCTCAAGATTAGATTTGGCACACCTCAATTCTTGAGTCAATGATGGTTCGTCTTTCTTACTTGCTTCATCAAATCTGTTTTTGTTTTGGTTCAGTATCAGGAGTTAAATTTGCAATTAAATAGCAAGACGCAACAAGCCTCATCATTGCATTCAGCAATCAGATCATTTTGGTCAACCCAATTATTATCATTAATTACACATTACTTAAGTAAGACTCGACTCAAGGCCAATGACAGTGCTAACATCCTATCTTCCAAAACCATGTGTATGATCTATTATGGATTCAGACTTCCCAAACAATGTGTTGCTATCTATGCTTCATTGGCAAACACACGTATATTTTCATTATATAGTAATTTGTACCAGTTTTCTAATGCCTAATGTAATGATTCAATGAGAATCTCAGGCTAAATGCTCCATAGCAATTATTAGCCAAATGTAACTGTAGATGTGCTGTCCATTCTAACTTAGTATTCAACCATTATAACACAATTCTATCATCCCATGTCTAGCTAGGCAATTTAGCTATGTCTGCTACATAGCTAAGGGAACACCCTATCACAGCTTGTTTTTACACAAACAACTCCTATTCACTTCCTGTGATACTATTATGTGACTTTAACAAAACCCTTGCTCATGCAATCTATCTTAGTTCAAAGTAGGCACTTACATCTGCAAGTTACCAAATACTAGTATCTCCCCTATTCAAATTGCCACAGACATTACCACCAAATGAACTATTCACATGCCATCACTTAAGTCGTTATCCCTAGCCCCAAAAACATCAACCCATGCCAAACCGGTCATAATGATCCTTTAAAAATGATTCACAAAATTGCTCAATCTATAATTAGTCAATTGCTTACCTAACTCCAATTAGAGAACAACAATAATCTAACACGATCTTGTTTTGAAGAGTTGTAACGAAGAGAAATAGTTCATAAAGAAATAGCGTTCATGTTTGGTAACAACACGGAAACATTTTTGTAGACCTTCTTAAAATAATTACAATGAGAGCCAAATTCTTAATGTCAATTCTTTGCTCTTTTGAGCTTGTTCAACATCACTTGGTCTTCAATCAGATCTGACATCGGATTGGAGGTATCACTATGGTTGGCAGACCTCTATGCATTTATATGTCTAAAATAATGCATTCGATTCCGGATGTTATGGCATTAAACTCATTTAAGCTTTGTTTTCTTGATAGATATATGTTTCGAAATATGAGTGGTTAGACGAACAAGCGATAAGCCAGACAAAGATGTCCTACCCCCCCCCCCACTGAGATTTGCACTTTTAAGCTAATATCTTAATCACACTAATTTCATTACACTTCCTTTGATAACTTTTTAGAATGTTCAAAATATGGCTTGTCGATGAAATTTAACAAGTGTGCTAATTCTATCAGTCTGCTGATGACAATTGTATACATCACCTTTACCATGACTCTAAGCTGAAGTATTTTTTGAATAAAATTGAACATTCACATTAGCATTGTAGGCAAACTTTCAAATTATGTTCTTACTCCAATTACTCATTCATCATCAGTGTAAAAGCAGGAGCTAAATTATGAAGTTATCATTGCACATTCTCTATCAATCACAAGAAATGACTATCTTTTCCCAAATTCCAAGAAAACAGGTTCAGTCTAACATTCGTGAATGTTCACTTACTTCACTCTTTAGTGTAACCTTCAACTGGCTATAAACCACATTCATTACTGTCTGCAACAGACATCAACAGAATACGAAGTAGATTTTCATTCTCTTAAATTCAGTAACAGCAAGAAATTGCTTACTTTTCAGGCTTAGGAATGTAGCAAGCTTTGTTATACAGGATTCTGTTTAAGAAATTTGTCTCAACTGTTTGTTTGTCAGTACTTATCTCAATAGAGAATCATCAGGTGTGGCTAAGCAACAGCATAGAACGGGTGGAGGACTACAGTATAGGCTAGGGACCTTCTAGAATGCATTTCCTCAGTGCATCACCATTTGGTTTCGTGTCAATGTATCATAGAAACTGTGATCGCCACTATGCATATCGACCTGTTGCAATATCGGTGGTTGATCTTTCGACCCAGCTACCATGATGTTGTTATGCATTTGACTATCTGTTGAGGACGTAATGATTGGAGTAGTCATGATGATTGATTGGTGAAAAATTATGAAGTGAAAATGATTTGTAGGATCTTAAGTAGGTAAAGTGATTGTTGTTGATGAAATCTACTTCACAGGATTTTACAAGTCTTGATTAAACCAAGAAAGTAAACGAATATTTTGCGGGATTTTACTAAATCAAGAAAAACAGTGAAAATAGAATTGGTATTGGTGAAATATTTATTGTTTTTGAAGTACTTGAGCCTTTGTTAACAATTTACGAGCTAAAACGATTAATGGTGCGATAACGTTTAGCTTTGGAGGACTAACAGTTGAAATTGTAAGGATCACGATCGAGATGGTATTCGTTATAAGATCCGTAGTTAACCGACACTCGAAACCGAAAAACCCGAAACGACTTAAAACATGAATAACTTGTCTTCGTAAATGGTCTATTTCGCCTCCTATGTAAGTGGACTATTTCGCCTTCTATTGTATGACAATTTCGCCTCCTAAAGCCGAGGACTAAATCGCTTGCTAAAGCCGAGGACTAAATCGCTTCTACTTGAGTCGGGACTAAATCGCCTCCCACTGGATGGACTATTTCGCCTCCCACTGTTTGTGGACTAAATTGCTTTCAACATGAAAGGACTAAATCGCTTCCAAGTTTTGAGGGACTAAATTGCCTCGAAAGTCTAAGGGACTAAATTGCCTCGACTGTTTCGCCTCCAACGTGTGAGGGACTAAATTGCCTCGACACTATTTCACCTTCCACCGTTTGAGGGACTAAATCGCCTCAGACAATATGTCAAACACTTAGTGTGTGTGTCTTCGTTGTCTCAAACCATGTCTCAAACAAATCAATAAGCCAACCAGAAAAAGATTTGAAGTAAGCTCGTTTACACCACAAATAAGACACGAAAAGGTTACTCACAATAAGCTCAAAATAAGGTTTTAAACCAAATAAGCCTTTTCTAAACCGGTGACTAAATAAGCTATAAAATAAGCTGTTGAAGATAAGCTAAAAAATGAAACCACAAGAAATCAAAATAGGAGACACTCTTTTTTTTTCAAACCTAAACGCACCCTTATTGTTAGAATGAAGTTAGACGTTTTCTTGTTTTTCTTTATCTCATGACCAAAATCAAAACACACCCTACTGAGTGATGATTTAAGCCCAAAATAAAGTGAAACTATGAGAAGCCCAAAAAAAATAAACCTTTACTTTGAAACTTAAAAAAATAAGTCGAATAAGGTGGACTAATAAGCATGAATAAGCTCACAAAAAAATACCACAAAATCACTAAACCCACCCGTGGCGAGTGATACCAAATGTCAAAACCACAAAATACTTTCACTTCACCATGGTATTATCAAGAAAATAAGATGAGAAGAAAATGAAGAAGAGGAGTAGAGAGATGTTTAGAGAGAGAAAATAGATGGTTGATTAAACTTGTAAAAATACAAATGAGACCAACACCATATCCACACTTGGAGAAGGGTATAAATACCACAAGTGGTCGACCTTGTAAGGCTTTTCTTGGGCATTGGGATTTTGATCATGGGCCGGACTCGAGATTACATTTGGGTTTAAACCCGATACACATACAATATTAGTTTACGACATGAGCCCGTTTACCCTATTCTAGCCTATTACAATTAAGTAGATAAAGACCGAGATTGATATAATATTTGAGGCTAACATACATACTTTAAGTGCTTAATCTTAGAAATGGAATTTTACGATTAATAATTTGTAAGCGTTTATTTTTATCGTAAACGTTTTTACATTTTGTTATTATCAAAACGTTAAGAGGTCGAAAAATATAAATAACGTTTTTAGACATTATTTGTATTAACAGCTAGGATACTTACATCACCCTCTTTGACCCATTCCTTCAATAGCAGTAGATGAGATTAACATTCCATCAAGTCTTGATTATCAAAGAATTGAAACTATTTCATCACCGAAGCTGCTAAATAGTCCTTCATTACATAAGAAGGAGATATTAGAATAAGCAAAACGATTGAGTCAATCACCAAAAGGTGAAAGACACAAAAACCTGTTGAGGATATCACCTTTTCAAAACATACATATCCTTTGTTCATAGAGCAAACAACATCTCATGGTAAAAGATAATAAGCACAATCTGTTCTTATACATTTAAATTTTAAAAGCAGACTATTAGTCCTATATCCTCAAATCAAAAAAGTAAGAGTTAATTACATAGATTGTCCTTATGGTTGTCCTGAAATTGCAGGTTTCGTCCTAAAAGTTCGAAAATTACACTGATCGTCCCTGTGATTTTCCATTTTGAGTTGACCGGTCCTTTGACCGTAACTCCATCCAATATTTCGTTAACAGAAAAGGGAAAATGACTAATATACCCTCAAGGATCATTTATGTAACACTTTTTATTTTTTTCCCCATCTTCATCTTCTTCTTCATACCACCACCAACCACCACTGCCGTCACCGTTTGGCCACCTTCACAAACTCAAAAAACATAGCTCTAAATTAATAAAGTGCACAGTAGAGAAATTACTCATTTGGAATACGATAAAGATGGCAAAAATAATCCTAGTATTATCAATCAAAGGGCTAAACAAAATTCCAGCTCCCACTGGAAAACGCATTTCTCATCATGTGAGTTCTCAAAGCTACTAAAGTAAGATCCAACGATTAAAACCAACCACCCCCGTAACTATGAACTATCTCTGTTTTTTCTCATATAACCTGTTAGGAGAGTGTAAATCAAATCTGTTAACATGATTCATTCAATATTTGTGTGCACTAAATGGTGGAATAGGTTTCATTTGCAATTGCTTGGTCATTGTGGGTATCACAACAGACTTTGCCATCATGGCCATATGCTCCTCGCGTTTTATTTTACACCCTGCTATGGTTATCATTTTCTCGTTTCTATATGTTCTCCTCATATACGGTACTCTCGTTAGTTATAACCTAGATGTTACTATGTAGAACGATTATTATTGTCCATTTTTGTTATTAAGAGGGCATTTTGGATTGCTAACTTTTATGCCTGTATGCTTATTTCCAGCAGATTAGTGGTTTTGCTAAACAGCTTGTTTCAATAAAGATTGAAATATGTTTATCTTATTATTAATAAGCTTCAAGCAATTATAAGTTTATGGATAATCAGCTCTGCTTTTGTTTATCTGCTGATTCGGGGTTAAATAAGCAGTTTTCAGTATAGGCTGCGATTTGTTTATCCACTTATTTTGAGGTAAAATTGACTTTTTACCATTATATTTGGCCTAAAATCAAAGAGGTTTACAGACATACATCCCCTATAACATTGTTTTCTATAATTTTTAGAAAATAATATACGATAAACGTTAAATAGGAAAATCCAAGCGTTATTTCTTGAAGTCCTATTATGCTGCTTATCTAAGCAATATCATACATACAAAATTTATGTAGCTCAGACTCATCTAAGATGGACACGGGTCATGTGAATGTGGTTAATGAACAAACGGGGCATCAAATGCAATTTGGGCACTTAGTGACTTATGGTATTGGAGTATCAGTTGCAATGGTTGCTTTGTTAATGAGTGCCAGTATTTTATTGCCGGATTTTGAGAAAAATTATCTAAGAACGGTTGAGTGGCTACGATTCTATGCATTTGTTGTTTTTTGGACATTGACGACAGTAAAAGTGTTGAAGCAAAGGGTATTCTATTTATTTCACCTGTTCATCGGGACGGTTACGGCCATGTGCTGCTGCTTACATCTTTTTTGTATGACCAATCAGCGGGTTGTGAGATCCTCATTCTGCGTTTCTCCCTTTTAGTAGTTTTTCTCAACGATAGAGTTTAAATGGATTTAAGTATTAAATGTGAGGTTTGAGTTTGTAGGAAGTTGGTTAAAAATACTTGAACTACTAGTATTAGGTTTTAGATTTCGCGTGTTAGTTTTTAGTTTAATATGTAACCGGTTGGTTACTGAGATATTGTTGTATGGTGGCCAACGGTGGTGGCAGTGGTGGATGGTGGTGGTATGAAGAAGAAGATGAAGATGGGGAAAAAAATAAAAAGTGTTACATATATGGTCCCTGAGGGTATATTAGTCATTTTCCCTTTCAGTTAAAGAAAAAATGGATGAAGTTGCGGTCAAAAGACCGGTCAACTTAAAATAGACAACCACAGGGACGATCAATGTAATTTTCAAACTTTTAGGATGAAAACTGCAATTTTGAAACAACCACAAAGACGATCTATGCATTTAACTGAAAAAGTAATAGTATAAGCTTCAAGTAACCACTGGCTTCGGCAACTACAATAATGAAAAAACCACACAACAAACTTATAAACTACATGAAAATGAACATAAAACATAGGTTACATAACAACATGATAACATATAAACAGGACCATGGAATAAACATGTCGGCCATTAAAGAGTCTATAAGGTGGTAAAATTCAAGATTCTTGATAAGAGCACCAACACCAACACGAATGATCAACAAAGTCATCATCATAAACACCACCTAAAATTGCATTACCAGATAAAGACTAGTTCATGCAGTTAATGTGAACATAAAAAGTAATTCTTGCAAATAATTTTCCCCCAAATATTTTTCTGGGATTTCGCTATAACACAGCCGAAATGAAAAAAAAACACAAATCAAATACTATTACTCCCTCCGTCCCAAAATTATTGTCCTCCGGCAAAAAACACACAGTTTAAGAAAAAGTGCATTTATTACTGCTTTCTCTTTCTTACTTTTTGACAGAATGACAGATTTACCCTTAACTAATTAGTTAAAGTCTTCTTTAAAGTTTGTAATAATAATTTCAAACAAGGGTAATATAGTAACTTGATCAAACTTCTCTATCTATTTTTAGTAGTGGACAATTAAATTAGAACATCCCAAAAAAGAAACGTGGACAATAAAAATGGGACGGGGGGTATAAATGAATCAAAACTAAATAAAATTGATTACTAAAAACAAAACACATTAAAATAGTTGCGATACTTACTAATTCTCTTGTGTGGACAGCATAGAAATAACCCAATCACGTAGATTGAATCGGTGCTGGTCAGAGAAATTGTGTGTGTGTGTTTTAAATAGGTGATAGTGAAAAGGAATAGATCGAAACAATTTTTTTTGATTGAATTGCCAATTGATATGAGTGATTTTGAAACTGGAATGAATTAATGAAAGATTAAGAGAGCGTATATGAAACTGAAATCAATACTTGAGATTCGGTTATTCACTTTTCACTTTTCAAGATTATCTCATAAGCTTCGACACTACCATAATAATATGTTGAGTAAATTGCAAAAATGGTCCTTTTAGTTTGGTCAACTTGCAGATTTGATCTGTCGAATTTCGAAGTTGAAAAAAACGTCCGTATTTTAAAGGTTTGGTTCCACTTTTAGTCATTGGTCGAATTGAAATGATTAAAATACCTCTCTGCAATTTGGCCAAACCACAAGGACTATTTTTGCAATTCTCTCTTTCTATTATTATTATTATTATTATTATTATTATTATTATTATTATTATTATTATTATTATTATTATATTTATTTATTTTATATTATTTATTTATTTTTTTTTACTTTTTAAAAAAAAATTAATTTAATTTTTATTTTTCAAAATTTTTTTATATCTCGGTTTCAGTTTACGAGCAATAATAAAAAAAAATTATACGAAGCAATTTAAAAAAAAAATATTTTTCTTTTTATAAAAAGAATTTTAAAAAAAATTGGTTTCAGTTTACGAGCAATAATAAAGCTCACTTTTTTCACCTTAAATTTTTTTTATATAAATTTATAATATTTTTTTATTTCGGTTTTCAGTTTACGAGAAATAATAAAAAAAATTAATTTTTTTTATTTATGTTTCAGTTTACGAGCAATAATAAAAAAAATTATAAAAAAAAATTTGGAAATTGCAGAGGGGTATTTTAGTCATTTCAATTCGACCAATGACCAAAAGTGAAACCAAACCTTCGAAATACGAACGTTTTTTGCAATTTCGAAATTCGACGGATCAAATCTGCAATTTGGTCAAACTAAAAGGATCATTTTTGCAATTTACTCTAATATGTTTGGAAACTAAGTTTTGACATTTCATGAATAGATTAAGATTTCACATTTCACTTTTCGCTTTCAAGAAAATCTTATTTTTCCTTTATTAAATTTAATTTTTGGCTATTTTTTATTTATTGGCATATTGTTAATAATTTATTGGCATATTGTTAAGATTTCACATTTCACTTTTCGCTTTCAAGAAGAGATTTAGTTCGTGTGCTAATCTAGAAAATTATTAACAATATGCCAATAAATAAAAAATAGCAAAGTTGCAAAAATCAAGAATCGTTAATCGGGCGGTCGAACATCTTGTAGATTGTAAACGTTTGATTAATCGAATTGACATTTCCAGCAAATTTTAAGTATTTCCAGCGAGTTTCGCTATTTTTGGCAGGTTTTGAGTTTTTTGGTAAGATATTAAAAAAACAACTTGTAGTGGATATAAAAAGGGGCAAGAATGACTCAAAAACCATAATCCTTAAAAACCTCACAAATCAAATAACAAACACACAAAAAGGGATGGAAGTAATGATTTGTTTTTGATGTGGTTGTCAGAGGTCGTTCATCAGAGAGTGTTGATTGGCTGTTGTTGGGATAGGCTATAAAAAGGGATGGAAGTTCTTTTTATGAACTGATGTTACAGTGGGTAATGATTACCAAGAAGATGAATGGATGTAGTGACGGTTGTTTTTTTGAACGATAATTTGTGGCTACATGGCCCCTAGCCCAGAAGGCGTAGCGAGCCCACACAACCAGGTTGGTCCAGCCCAGAAGGCAATGTCACCCTTCCCTTTACACACGCAAGAGGAAACCCCTGTCGCCCTTGACAAGACTCGAACATGAGACCTTGCCTAGGAGGGTAAAACCTCCATACCATTGGACCACCCGTTGGTTGGATGTAGTGGCGGTTGTGGTTAAGAATTAGGGGCGATTACTTATTCTATGTGATTGTTGTCGGCGTTAGTTATCTAGTGATATGAAGGGTTGTGATGGTTTTGGGCTGGGATTAAAAAATGAGGTGAATGTTGTTCAGGGACTATTTGACCTGTCCGGATCAACCGGTTGAACCGGTTTCGGTTTTTTGAAACCCGGTTTGACCCGTCGGGTTTTGAGTGACCCGGGTTAACCCGGTTCACGATTCGTAAAACCCAATAAAGCTCACTTTTTTCACCTTATTGTTATGAGATTATGGACTTGAGCCACAGGCTCAAGACGATAAGCAGATTATAAACTCAACTGAATTATTTTTGTGCTTATAGTTCATGGATTCTCTTATATCATGTTGGTTTTAAATTGATAGTACGAGTTGGGTGATGAACTATTAGATGGCTACATATCTCTTTTTTAGTTTTTATGGACCATAAGCAGATAAAATAAGGCTATAAGTACCGTGCTGAGTATTTCTTTAATCCAGATAGATGTATGAGAAATGCGGTTTGTTTCACACATGAAAAGGCGTAGTTTAGCTGCATCCTTTTGATGACCGTCTTAATAATGATCGGGCATTGGGTGGTATTCAACCCATATCTTGGCTGGACAACCCGGATGGCATTTAAACAAATGCAACCGGTGTTTGCAGCCATGACGGTATTTTATCCTCTTTTGTCTAATTGCTTTTGATTTTGGAATACCTTTTTGACACATATTAGGGTCAAATCGACCCGTATCTCGACGGGGCATCACGAAGTCGTGTTTGCAGCCATGACGGGTCGGATACCCTTTTATCCGGTTCGACAGTCGTAATTCTGAACCGACTCAAATAAGCTCACAAGCAGAAAAATAAGTTGAAAAAAAATATTTTTTGGCTTTTCAAATTAGCGCTTTGTTTAGTTTTCTGTTTGATGCAAATCGATTGTAAGAGCCGTTGATGACTCTAAGGGCGTTCGATAAAGCTGAGATTCTCCGCACCTTGGCGGGGCAACTTATTACAGTTGCAGCCATGGCGGATGCATCCTCTTTATTTGATTGTTAACCCATCTGAGGCCTTATATACATTGATATCGACGTTTCTTGCAGCGTGAATTATACGTCTGTTTGATATTCTCTGCACGTTGAAACAAATATTGTGTTTCATAACCCGAAGTTTACAAACTACCTTTCGAACTTGCGAGGGAGTGGATGTCCACCTAAATATGCTTAGACCGTGGAAAGTTCAACCACAAGTGAGTTTCTGTTGTTTTTGTTACTACATTATATTTTATTTCCAATAAACTTATAGTTCTTTCTTTTTTCTGCAGGTGTCTTTCGGCCATCAGTTTTGTCACAGGATATTAACGTATCGCGTCAGGTAACTTCATGAGCCGACGTGACAGCAAGCTTTGTTTTTCTTTTTTAAGGAACACCAAACGAGATAGCAGCGAGATTAGTCCTAAAGATTCTTCAGCGGATACATGTTCCTCTTTCAGTCCGTTCGGACCGCGATTCCATTTTAACGTATAGCTTACATTGTATCCAGGAGAGGTAAGAAAAATGTATTTTCCCAAAAAAATAGACGTCTTTTTTAAAAAGGTAACAGGACCACAGCGAACGTTTAGATTTGTAATTTTATAAATCTGAACTCTTTTTTTGGTCATGCAGATTTGCCTGCAGTTTGCTTTGGCAAGGAATGAGGCAGATATGTATAATTCCAAATGTGGATATATCCACCAATGATTGAAATTAGGCGCCTAAGCAACTCTTTAGGTAAAGAAATCCGAGTACCAGTTATCCTTTTTTTGGTTTTGAATATAATATGTTTTGTTGGTTCTTATGTTACTTTCAGTTAATTTATAGGACAATGGCCAATTCTGTAGGGAAGAAAACGAGGCCTAGAAAAGGTATGATAAATGGGGTGGTGACCACGGATATACAATGAACGTGGTATTGGCAGCTGCACCGAGAAGATACCATCTTCTGCTTCGGCGATAGGTGATAGGTTGAGGGACGCAGTTGGTTCGTGGGGGCGCGCTACAATCCAAGTCTATCTAGGAATATGAACGGTGGAAAGGTGCGTCTCTTTAACATAATTGCATACACAATTATAACGTAACATTTTCTTAAGTATAAAATTAGCATCATCACAGTATAAAGATCATGATTATTTGGCCGTTAGATCACAAGCACTTTCTTAAAGAGTTTCCTTTCAAAAAATGTTCGTTCAGTATAATTTCATGATTCATGACTTTAACATGGTGTTGACAGTTGCTCAAGTTGGATCCAATTGGACTAAAGTCTTTAAAAAAGGCAACAATTTAGGTGGGACTACCTTAAAACTTCAATGATATTTCATATCTTGAAACTGTTATCATTATGATGAGTAATAAATTAATTGTGTATCACAAGGGAGCATTCTCAGGTTTTAAGCAGAAACCGTGTCGAACTTTATAAATAAGGATACAACAGCAATAAGTACTTCTTATAGGATTGAAGTTGGCTTTATCAGAGGCGTCATTGACAACTCTGATTGCACTCTTGAGGTATGACATATATAGCCTTAATTTACTAATTCAGTTTGCTTACTTATCTAGCTGTAGTTTACGAGAGCAAAACTAAAAGAAATTGAAATGCTTTTCCGCTACACAATCAAAGTGAACTATATGAAGCATTAAAGCAAATCCAAACATCCCATAAGGCATAACCAATATATAGTCTAAGCCATGCTATCACTTCACACTCTGATTTCGATAATCTCTATTAGTTTGGTTGAAAACTAAAAGGGTAGTGGTTATATGTCCAGGTATCTTTTGAGGTCAAATTGACTAATTTTCACTGTTCATAAATGATATGAGTTATGTGAGTTTAATTTTTTTTTTGGAAAACCCTGCTGAATATTTTGAGCATATATTACAGACTGACTAATTTTATGTTGTTGCAGATGGAGTCTTGCACACCATTTTCGTTATGTACACGACATTACTACAGCATTTTGGGAGTACTCGCTATATTCGACAGTACAAGACCTACCTACCAGCTGTGCTATATTTTTTTAGTAGATCTATTAGGACTACTCATGATTCTTGAATGCGTGCGAATTTCTCTAAGCAACCGTTGTAATCCTCGATAGCTATTGGATCAGAAGTGAGAGCTGAACACTTGGCCGGTGCAGATAAAAAATTACAGCTTCTAATCGAACACGAAAGACAAAGACGGTAACTGAAGCAAAATAAACGCAGACGTGAAAGAAATATTGAAATCTTTCTAATAATAATATAAATTTGTTAGCAAAAATGCTTTTACACCTTTTAGTCCTATACACTTTATATTTGATATATATTGTTTTTGTTTTCTTTCAGGTACTGGGCACTTCCATGTTACCCCATGCAACCACCTTCATGTTCTACATCGGCCTTGGCTTAAGGGCGACGCCACCTCTGACATCCTTGAACTTGATATATGGTAAGTTACTTTTCATATAACGCGTTAGTGTTTGAGAAAATGGAACGTATACTTGCTGCTTCCTCTATTACTGAGTAGAGTATAGTACACGTGAAAATATGTCGGGTTGGGTCATGATAACTAGCACACTTTTTACTTATAAGCATGTGTATACATGTACGGGTTACTCTCGATCCATTTGACCCAACAATTTTTCTAATTCTTATCACTCTAAAAGACTATTATGGTTGTTAAGCAAAGTAACAAGAAGGGTTAAAGTCAATAAAACATAATGTTCTTCCTGACCATCGCGAAAAACCTTTTCCAGGCCAGAGTTCATTCAAATCATTAAGTGATCTACCCTATGTGCCACTTAAAGAATAAAGCAATGGAGTTCCATCTACTTGATTGACATCATTATAATCTGACATGAGTTCAAACGATTTTAATTTTCTATGTTTACTTATGTTTGAGTAAATTGTAGCATACGTCAGGTAGAAATCTAACAGTTATCAAATAGTTTTCTGCATTACAAAATTGCATGTAATCCTTTTCAATTTGCTAAGACTTTTTTATACAAACTAGGAAATGGTTTTCATACGGGTCAAGTTAAAGAGCAAGTTTAAATAGGTTTTATTTTATACAGGTTGGGTAATGCTTTTCATATGGGTCAAAATGAAACAGATTTGAATCTATAAAAAAACTAAATTAATGTATGCATGTGCATTTGTAGGTAGCAAGTGCAAGGAACAATTGGTATGGGCCTTTGTTTGCAGCAAATAAGAATTGCAGATGGCCGTATGGTTTGTGTGTTATATGAGCAGGTTGGTAATTGAAGATTCCCTGCTACTCAAGTTTCCATTGCCAAACCAAAATACGTCAAAAAAAAGTAAAGGAAAAGAAAGCGCTTGCTCAAATGCTCAATGTGCAGAGGGTTTTTTTTGTTGGATTTCACATTTGTGTTTTAAAATTGAGGTGTTGATATTATACATTTAAACAAAGATTTGTATTACAGAAATAGCTTGATGTCGTTTGAAATATTTATGGTATACAAACTCCCTGCTACTAAACGTAAATTAGCCTAAAACCCCGCAGCTAAGTCATGCAGGTTCACGTCGAGTTCTCTGCATGCTTTCGTATGTATATTAAGTTTACACTGAAAAACATCCCGCGGAAACGCGCGGGCTTAAATCCTCGTTTGTATTAAACATTCTTTAATATCAAAGTGGAAACCTATGTGGCACATAGTGGAAAATCAAGGTGGCCAAAATATAACTACATGAAATGTCCAGATGGACTGGGTAACTGGTAACCGGTTGTGTAACGAAATAGACGAAATTCAAAAGTTTAGTAACTTAATAGCAAAAAAAAGATGGCTACACACAATTATAAAAAGTGGAACTTTGCTATATTTCCAAGCAATTTGCCTTATAAAAAGCTATTATAAGTGATTAAAACAAGTTTAGGGTGATTTTTGGGTATTTCCGGCAAGATTTGTAGGTTTCTCGCACGTTTGACCTCCATTGATCGTCGTTAACCATCATTGACCGTTGTTGACCACGGTTGACCGATATGTTTGAACGATTTACACAAATCTACGAGGTTGGTGGCCTAGTAGCGCCTAAGCGACGATTAATCGGCCTTATAGACATTTTTTGCAACACTAAAAAATAGTTAATAGTATTTTTGGAAACTAGTACTCCCTTCATCCCAAAATAATTGTCCTTTTTTAAAATTTTTAAATATTTATTTTTCAACTTTGATCTTCAATATTTTTGTTTGTGTTATATAATACTTGATGAAAATTATACCAATGAAAATGCATTAAAAAACTAATCCATTGATATATTTTTAGAGGTGGCAAAATGGGCGGACCGGGCGGGTTCGGGCACGGGTCTAACGGGTAATGGGCCTGTGACACACCGTAGATTTCAGGCCAATATTTTAACCGTTTCCATTCAGTTTTTTAAATTTTATAAGTTCCGTGTAAATTTTACGTTTATCCGGGAAGTTATCCCGTGATTACCTGAGAATCGTTACCGGAAGCATTCCAGGTTGCTATTTATCGTAGTCTTTCGACAATAGTCGCGTTTTTATGTTCCGGGTTGATATTTAAATTTTCAGAATTTGTAGAATTTCCACGCGTTTTCAGTAGTTGCGTGTTCCGTGAATAATAACTAATATGTATGTGTGCATGACATACATGGAATTAAATCATCACCACCTTTGCATGTCCTAAAAATGTTGAGATCATTTTGGTCCCCCTTACCCCTTGTCCTTGCGTCGGCCACACACCAAACACACACACATTTCTATTAGCCCGTATGTTTAGTGATTTGATTTGATTAATTGTGATTTGATTATCAATCACATTAAATATGTCTAGTTGTACACGTATTGGATGAGCCTTATCCCATTGTATGGATATCTATATATATTGTATGCATTGATGAAATAAAATGAGAAACATTCACCTTTCTACATGGTATCAGACCAAGGTGGCTATGTTGAGCCGCCTCCCTTACGCCACCCCGTCAAAACCATCTCCTCAAATATTTGTTTTTATTTTTATTTGTGTTGGTGATTTATGCTAAGGTCACAAATCCACACGATTGTTATTTGTGTTGGTGATTTGTGCTAAGGTCACAAATCCGCACAATCATGATTTGTGTTGGTGATTTGTGCTAAGGTCACAAATTCACACGATTGTTAGGATACCTTGGGTTATACTTTATGTTTTGAGATACTTTGGGTTATCCCTTATGGTTGGAGGTACTTTGGGTTATCTTTTATAAAAAAAGTTTTTCGATTTGTGAATCTTAGATTTGAAGATTTGTCTTCGCATGTTGGCAGATTTCTTCAACAACTATTGTTCGTGTGCGACGCTTTGATTTTGTTGTTATTTGAAGATCAGTCCGAGCTTTCATCAACAAGTTATGCTTTTCATCCGTTAATGTTTTGTTTTTTCTTTTCTAGCTTACTACTCCAGTCCGTGCTTTTGCGATTTCGTCGCTCGGACTGCGAGGGAGTATTAGCCTGTATGTTTAGTGATTTGATTTGATTAATTGTGATTTGATTATCAATCACATTAAATATGTCTAGTTGTACACGTATTGGATGAGCCTTATCCTATTGTATGAACATCTATATATATTGTATGCATTGATGAAATAAGATGAGAAACATTCACCTTTCTACAATTTCAAATTTTTGCAACCTTAAAACTAGCCTAGATTCATTTGATTTCAATCATTTCCAAAACATATTCTCTCTCAAAAAAAATACACAAAAAATGTGCTCTCTTTCCTTCTTCTCTCTTGCAACCGACGAACAAACACTCCTCTTTTAAAATCCACCAAACTTTGATTTTTGATCAAGAACATTTGAAGATATTGTATTTGGGTTTGATTCCTCTGATATTTGGGTAGTTTTAAAATAACATTTGAGTTGTATTTAGTCTCTAATCACCTTCTAATCATCCTTCTTTTGTAAGTCATTTATTCTACATAAAACTTGTACTTTTGATATCCTTATAATGCATAAACATAAGATGTACAACTCTTTTTGTCAAAATCAAGGTTTAAAAAGTACATAAACCCTAAAGGGGTTTAGCTATGGTTCGAAAATAATTAAAAGAAAGATAAGGAAAGTATAGTTTTGTGATCGTGGTTGTTTTTATGTAATAAAAATTATGTCTATATGCTTATTTAATGTTTCGGCTTATTTTTAAGCTCTTGAAGAGCTTATTAGGTTTATATTTTGGCTCGACCCACAAAGAAAACAAAAAGGGGAACTTGTTCTAGCTTATTTTGATTTAACTTATGTTTTCTAGCTTAATTTCAAGCTTATTTTGATAAGGGAAATGATGTTAAGCTTATTTGGCTTAACAAAAAAGCTCAAATATGCTTAACGGGCTTAACAAGCCTCGTCCTACAACCAAAGCCCAAAACGTGAGCTTAATCTATAAGCCACATGTTTCGGCTTATTTCTCTTGGCTTATAAATGGCTTATTGATAGCTTATTTATGAACCGAGAGCTTATTTGATATCTATTTGGCTTAACGAGCTTAACTAATAGGCCCGTGTGAGTTAAAGAGTTTCGGCCCAACAAGTGAGCCTAAACCGTGGCTTTAAGCCTATGGTTTGGCTTATTGGGCTTTTGTCTTGGCTTATTTGAGCTTATTAATAGCTTACTAGTAAGTCAAGTGCTTATTTGTTTAACGGGTTGCTTATCGGACTTAATGGGTAAGCTTAAACCTACTTACTTGGTTTAACAGGCCATGACCCAATATGAAACAACACACCACGGCTTTAAGCCCACGATGTAGCTTATCGGATAAACTCGTGTATAACTTATTTGATAATATCCGAACTTGGATACTAATCGTTTGTTTATTTTGGACTCTTCGTATTTTGGATCATCTATTTAGGCTTATTGGGCCTAAAAGCCCAATAAGGATCCAAAAGGGTTTGGCTTAATTATTAAGGGATTTAGATAACGTAAGAGATTTGCGATTATGAGATATATTTTGAAAGTGATTTGAATAAAGTCTATGACTTTGGAAAACATGTAAACACAAACGGGTCATGTCGAAATTTCTATAAAATCTATACACTTAGAAAGTATTTAGAAGACGTTATTATTTAAACATCTTAACTACTTATAAGGGAATGGGTAAGATGCCGAAATATATATATATATACTTACTTGATTATTATTATGTAGTAATATATACATAATACTACGACGTGCTTTATCGAGTCCAACGTTACGACCATAATACGATCACTAATGTTCAATTTTTAGAAAACATTAACGGAAGTGTTTTGATAAACCTTTATGCATTATCACTACTTCTTTTACTATCCCAATTTTAAATCAAACCTATATTACTTAGGTCGTGTTCGAGTACCGTTGTTTTATTCCATGTGATCTTTTTCCTAGCCTATTTACTACTTCACTTCACCTATCAAGGTGAGTTCATAGCCCCACTTTTACTCGTTTTGAATAAATGTTTTATAACTTTTAGGTGAGAAACATTGCTTGTTTTTCTTAAACCGGACACAAGTACTTTACGTGATACTTTCCCTTGTTTACGTGTTGTCTAAGTAACGTTAGACCACTATTTCTTGTATTATCATGAACCGTGAATTACCTTTAACCGACTGGCTGGTTAAGTAAGCATGAGTGAGTAAATAGATCTATTGGGACTAATAATCCCCATCCGGGTTTGGTAATTCTTACTGGCCGGGTACGACCGAACTGTATAGGCCAACGGATGTATGTCATGTCAAAACTAGTTTGGGTGGTCTTTGGCCGGACACCTACCATGGCATCTTTATATGGCAATGTACATGCTACCTTCCATCATTAGCTTCGATGTCATGAGCTTAGCGCAACGTAAATACCTTTTTGTGAAGTTGTATATGTTATAACTGTCGCATACGTTTTAAAATCGTGTGGTCCACTATAATTACGTTTGAATTAAACCTATGAATTCACTAACTTTATGTTGACGTTTTAAGCATGTTTTTCTCAGGTGCTTAGCTTGGATTTTCATGGTGTGCTATTAGAAGTCTATGTGCAATGTGATTTCGACTGATTTTAAGACTATCATTATTCATACTAGTTGTCTTTGTCAAAACTTATTATTGCTTCCGCTACGTTTTCATTTTTGCTTCAGCTATGTTTTAATTACTTTTAATTGGTTTGTAAGACTTATTTACTTTTAAATTCATGCAACGAGTTATGATTTTATAAAACGTATCCCTTTTAGAGGTCGTTCTTTATGCTTTGTACTTGAGATATGTATGACGTCACGCCCGGACGCTTACTCCGACGGGACCCTATTTGGGGGTGTGACAGATTGGTATCGAGAGCCAATGTTATAGAGAACCAGGTAGAATATCTAGGTCTGGTCTATAACTAGTATGTGATCCCTACGTGAATTAATTGTGCCCTTACGTGATCCCATCTTGTCTTACGTATATGATTATAATGTTATTATTTTACGTAACTGATAATTTCATATCGCTCTATATAATTTGCATAACGTATTTTACTTTGTATTATACCTATTTAGTTTTCCCCTGCATAATGCATGGCTGATATAAAGGGATTTATATGAACTATTGCTTGTACAGGTCATGGCTTTTTCTGTCATCTCAATTTCATCGGACTCATCAGAGGAAAGCGTAGGGACGTCCACTGCTCGAGTTATCTTGTTCGGCACGATCCCTACTATTGTTCCAGCCACTACACTTACTGTTGATTTACCCGTCATTCATGATGACACTCTACTGATACCCACTGATACACCTACTATTTCACCCATTGTACCTACTATACCATCTATTGCTCCCACTATACAGTACACTTCCTCATTCATTTGCACTGATTCATCCAACAGTGACACTCCTGATACACCAACGTCACCCATTCATGACATACCACATGCTGAGATTTCACTATCTACTCGTCAGATTTTACATGCACCGCCCGGATTACCCTACCGACTAGCTGTTCTTGTCTTACCAGAGCAGTCAATTCCTGTTGGTCGACCTTACCGTACCTAGCCTAACGAGGTACTTAAGATGTTGACTGCCAGGAAGAGAGTTGGGCCATTATCTACTCATCGACTTGCATTGAGATATTCAGCGGATTACTCTCCATCGGATCATTTCACCTCAGATGACTCATCACGAGATTATTCGTCAAATTCTTCGTCAGAGACTTCATCAGATTCTCATTCAGACACTTCATCCGATTCTTCTTTGGGACACTCTTCTTTAGGTCATATCAGATTCTCGTTGTGATTCACCGACTACTACTTCTGCGGGGCCATTTTGCAGGAGACATAGGTCTCCTACTACTTCAGTACCCGTAACTTCACCCGTACGTGAAGCTTTATCTCCCGTGTACGCTGACCTATTACCGCCTCGTAAGAGGATTAGGGATTCTGATTCTGTGACTGATTTTAAGTTTAGTTAAGAGGAGGGCTATTTGCCATATATACCTAGAGAGATTGGGTTAGGAGTTGATGTTGAGGATGGTTATAAGCCCTACACTGAGCCTGATATTGATCCTGATGTCTAGGCAGATATCGATGCTTGTATTGCATTTGCTGATGATATTGCAGCTAGATGGACGGATGTTAGAGTTGAGATTGGGAATGCGGCCGAGGAGGAGGCCGAGTCTAGTGCGAGAGGCATGATTGAGATTGGGGTTGATCGAATTACTCATCCTGCTATTTTGGATGACATTGTGGAGCTTGTTAGAGAGGATTTTCCTGAGTCGGTTAGTGCCGATGGATCTTTAGAGGTTATGCAAAGAGGTTTGGACGTGGTCATACAGGAGCTATATGATCACATGGTGGAGATCCCAGTTCATAGAGTCAGAGTTATAGAGAGTGTCCAGAGAAACTGGGGACATAGGATTGTGGCGACTAGCCAGCAGAGCACTGCTATGTCAGAGATGATTAGTACGTTGGAGCGGGATAACATGAGACTTAGAGGCATGTTAGGTGTTGAGAGACAAAGAGTTGACCATCTTCGGCATAGTATGTCATATGTTCAGAGGGATTTAAGGCAGGTCCGCCGATTTGATTTAATCATCGTGTGAGGTTCGGGAGACTTGAGACTTATGTTAGGAGACATTTATGTTATCGCTCCTAGATTTTTTCCATCATTGTTCGTGTATCGATCAGTTGTATTTGGTAGTAGTAGTAGTAGTAGTAGCGTTAGAGATTTGTAGATCATGCCTTAGAGAATCGTGATGTAATCGACAATATTCGATGATATGAAATCTATTTTTCCTATTATTTATGTTAAGATGTTAATTATCTAATGCCGTTTTCCCTATCTTTTATGTAATATGTTATTATTTACTTGATCGTGGCCTTGCTGTGCATTTATGTTAACCTCGAATTTTCATATTAAAGTATTAAATTGTTCCACCTAACGTTTAAGGTAATTTCATCTTACCTGAGATCTCACCGTGATTATTACTTTTGTGATGTAGAACTATGCCGACTGCTACACGTTCTGGAATGACCCAAGATGCAATCAATGAGCTGATTGCCAAGCGCGTGTAAGAAGCTCTACAAGCGTATGACACTGCCAAGAACCTTGGAACCGAAACAGAAATGGAGAATGAGCAACAAGACGACAATGTCGAGGTCAATGGTAATAATGGAAACGGTAACGGTAATGGGAATGGAAACCCCAATGTGAACAACGGAGGTGTTGTACCCATTACCGAGAGTGTACCTACCAAGATTTTGTGAAGTGTCAGCCGCTGAACTTCAAAGGAACTGAAGGAGTTGTTGGTTTAACCCGTTGGTTTGAGAAAATAGAGACGATATTCCATATCAGTAATTGCCCGCCAAAGTATCAAGTGAAGTATGCATCATGCACCTTGTTTGATGGTGCATTGATTTGGTGGAATTCTCATAAAAGGACAGTTGGAGTTGAGGCTGCTTATGCCATGACATGGAAGGCATTCATGAAGCTAATGACTGAGGTGTATTGCCCTAGGAATGAGATTCAGAAGATGGAGACAGAATTGTAGAATTTGACAGTAAAGGGTAATGACCTGACTGCTTACAACTAGAGGTTCCAAAAGTTGACTCTGTTATGCACTAACATGGTCCCAAAAGAGGATGATCAGGTTAAGAAGTACATTGGAGGTCTTCAGGATAACATTCAAGGGAATGTGATTGCTGCTGAACCTATTATACTCTAGGATGCAATCCGTATTGCTAACAACTTGATGGACCAGAAGTTGAAGGGTTACGCTATTAAGAATGCTGAGAACAAGAGAAGGTTTGACAATAATTCAAGAGACAACCGTGGAACAACCTTTTAAGAGGCAGAATGTTAATGGTCAGAATGTGGCAAGAGCTTATACGGTTAGAAACAATGTTGAAAGGAAAGTGTATGCTGGAAACTTTCCATACTGCAACAAGTGTAGAATGCACCACGAAGGGCCATGTAGGTGAAGTGTGGTAACTGCAAGAGGGTTGGTAACATGACTAGAGATTGTAAAGCCGCAGTTGCAGCTACCGCTCAGAGGGCCCCAGTTGGAAATTAGACGAGTGTTACTTGTTATGAGTGTGGAAGACAAGGACATTATAGAAGTGAGTGTCCCAAGTTGAGAAACCAGAACCGCGGAAATAAGACAAGGAATAATATTGGGAACAATGAAGCTAAGGCAAGAGATTATGCAATTGGAGGAGGAGGAGCTAACCCCGATTCCAACGTCGTCACGGGTACGTTCCTTCTCAATAATCGTTATGTTACTATGTTATTTGATTCGGGTGCCGATAGAAGTTTTGTGTCGAGTACCTTTAGTACCTTACTTGATATCATCCCATCCACCTTAGACGTTAGTTATGCTGTTGAGTTAGCCGATGAAAGAATTTCATAAACTAATGTGATACTTAGAGGTTGCACGTTAGGATTACTAGGTCACCCGTTCAATATTGACCTGATGCCTGTAGAACTTGGTAGTTTCGACGTCATCATCGGTATGGATTTGTTGGCGAAATACCACGCGGTGATTTTTTGTGACGAAAAGATCGTTCATATTCCTTATGGAGATGAAGTGTTGATAATCGAAGGCAATGGATGTAACGGTGGAAGTAAGTTGAAGTTAAGTATTATCTCGTGCACCAAAACCCAGAAGTATATTCAGAAGGATTGCCAAGTTTACCTAGCACAAGTTACGGCAAAGAAGACTAACGACAAGTCAAAAGAGAAATGACTTGAGGACGTGCCAATTATACGGGAGTTTCTGGCAGTCTTTCCAGAAGACTTACCTGGATTACCACCTAGTCGACAAGTTGAATTCCAAATCGACTTAGTGCCCGGTGCTACACCAGTAGCACGATCCCTTTACCATTTAGCACCATCAGAGATGCAAGAGTTATCCACTAAATTGTAGGAACTTTCTGACAAGGGATTTATAAGACCCAGTTCCTCACCCTAAGGAGCTCCGGTTTTGTTTGTCAAGAAGAAAGATGGATCTTTTCAGATGTGTATCGACTACCGTGAACTAAACAAACTAACTGTGAAGAACCGATACCCACTTCTGAGAATCAACGATTTGTTTGATCAACTACAAGGGTCAAGAGTCTACTCTAAGATAGACTTGAGGTCTGGCTATCACCAACTTAGAGTTCATGAAGAGGATATTCCAAAGACGGCGCTTAGGACTCGCTATGGTCACTACGAGTTACAAGTAATGCCATTTGGACTGACCAATGCACCGACGTTATTCATGGATCTGATGAATCGGGTGTGCAAACCATACTTAGATAAGTTCGTAATCGTTTTCATCGATGATATATTGATCTACTCCAAGAATAAGAAGGAGCATGAAGGACACCTTAAGTTGATATTGAGCTTACTTAAGAAGGAGGAATTGTTCGCCAAGTGTGAATTTTGGTTATAGAAAGTGCAATTTCTCGGTTACGTGATTGATAGTGAAGGCATTCACATTAACCCCGCTAAGATTGAGTCAGTCAAGGATTGGGCGTCACCCAAGACTCCAACCAAAATTCATCAACTTTTAGGTCTTGCTGGTTACTACCGATGATTCATCAAAGGTTTCTCGAAAATCGCTAGGCCTATGACAAAATTAACTCAGAAAAGCGTGAAGTTTGATTGGGGAGAAAAGGAATAAACTGCATTCTAGCTGTTGAAACAGAAACTGTATAGTGCGCCAATTTTGGCATTACCCGAAGGAATTAAGAACTTTGTGGTCTACTACGATGCTTCGCATAAAGGGTTGTGCGCAGTTTTGATGCAAAGGGAGAAGGTCATAGCCTACGCATCTCGCCAACTCAAGGTTCATGAGAAGAACTATACCACACACGACTTAGAACTTGGAGCAGTAGTGTTTTCCCTGAAGATGTAGAGACACTATCTGTATGGTACGAAGTGTGTTGTGTTCACTGATCACAAGAGTTTGCAGCATATTCTAGATCAGAAAGAGCTGAACATGAGGCAATGTCGATGGTTGGAATTCTTAAGTGATTACGACTGTAAGATTCGTTACCATCCAGGAAAGGCGAACATAGTGGCAAATTCCTTGAGCCGGAAGGAAAGGACTAAGCCGCTGCGATTTCGAGCCTTAGTGATGACTATAGGATTGAATCTTCTGAAGCAAATTCTGAATGCTTAAGCCAAGGCGAGGAAGGAAGAGAATTACATAGCTTAAGATCTACATGGTATGATTAATAAACTTGAACCTCGTACAGATGGAACGTTGTGTCTAAACAACAGGAGTTGGATTTCGTGTTATGGTGACTTGAGAGTGTTGATTACGCACAAGTCACATAAGTTAAAGTATTCCATCCATCTTGGATCGGATAAGATGTACCAAGACTTGAAGAAGTTATATTGGTGGCCCAACATAAAAGCAGAGATCACCACCTATGTTAGCAAGTGCTTAACGTGTACCAAGGTTAAGGCCGAATATCAGAAACCATCAGGATTATTGGTTCAACCAGAGATTCCCCAGTGGAAATGGGAGAAAATAACAATGGATTTCATCACTAAATTATCAAAGACAGCAACTGGACAAGACACGATTTGGGTAATCATTGATCGTCTCACCAAGTCTGCTCATTTCCTACCAATGAGAGAAGACGATTCTATGGAGAAGTTGACACGAGAGTATTTGAAAGAGGTGGTTTTGAGACATGGAGTGCCAGTTTCGATCATCTCCGATCGAGAAGGCAGATTCACTTCATACTTTTGGAGGTTTCTTCACAAAGCACTAGGTACTCGACTGGACATGAGTATAGCTTATCACCCGCAGACTAATGGTCAAAGTGAGAGGACCATCCAGACGTTGGAAGACATGTTACGTGCATGTGTGCTTGATTTCGGAAAAAGTTAGGATAGACATTTTCCGTTGGTAGAATTTTCATATAACAACAGTTACCATACAAGTATTAAGGTTGCACCATTTGAGGCGTTGTATGGCCGTAAGTGTCGATAACCTATCTGTTAGGCTGAAGTTGGAGATAGTCAGCTCACTGGCCCAGAGATCATCCATGAGACAACTGAGAAGATTGTTCAAATCAAGAGTCGTATTCAAGCTGCCCGTGATCATCAAAAAAGCTACGCTGACGTAAGACGAAAACCCCTTGAGTTTCAAGTAGGAGACAAGGTCATGCTAAAAGTGTTGGGAATAAATCTTTACAACTTAGTACTGCCAAGTAAAGATGGTAGTACTGCTAAGCTTATCTAGTACTGCTCATGGTTATTCATGAAAAATGGCTAAGTGTTAAACTAACAGTACTAACCTACTTAGTACTGCTAGTATAAACTTAGTACTGCTAGAAGGAAGTTAGTACTGCCAGTACTAACTTAAGACTGCTGGAGAGTTAAGACTGCTGAATGAAGACTTAGTACTGCTAAGAAGATAAAGACTGCTGAAGAGATAAAGACGCATGAAGAGGATATGTATTGACATATTCAAATGTATATCTTAGTTAGTTAGAGTGATATGTATCAGATTAGTGTTTATCTTGTAAAGGACTCCTTGGTGTATAAAAGGAGATCATAGGTCATTAAGACATATATAGAAAACACACGATAGTCATAGCTTCAAGGTTGTAAACCCTAGTACTAATCAGAGTACTCGTATTATTGATCTTAATAATATTAGAGCTTTTTGTTTATATCATTGTTCATTCACTATTTCATTGTTTTTCTTCTAAGTACTAAGGAGTAGATTCTGCATATTCTTTAGAATATACACAAAGTTTCTACCTTTGTTATTTTGGATTTATCTAAGGTAACATAATCTTTACAAGCTAAAGAATTGATCTAGGATTGGGATCAACAAAAAGTGTCGCCATGGAAAGGGGTGATACGTTTTGGCAAATGAGGAAAGCTTAACCCTCGATATATTGGACCTTTCAAGATCATTGCCAAAGTTGGAACCGTTGCCTATCGACTTGAACTCCCAGAGCAATTGAGCAGAGTTCATAGTACGTTTCACGTCTCGAACCTGAAGAAATACCTATCCGACGAAACTCTTACTATACCGTTAGATGAAATCCAAATCGATGACAAGCTCCATTTCATTGAAGAACATGTCAAAATCATGGACCGTGAGGTCAAACGTCTGAAGTAAAGTCATATCCCAATTGTTAAAGTGCGTTGGAACTCTAGGAGAGGTCCTGAGTTCACTTGGGAATGTGAAGATCAAATGCAGAAGAAGTATCCTCATCTCTTTGGCAACTCTGCACCCGTGGTAGATGTTACGTCTTAAGCTGTAAGGACAAAGCTCTTTTAATAGGGACAGGATGTGACACCCCGTAGATTTCAGGCCAATATTTTAACCGTTTCCGTTCAGTATTTTAAATTTTATAAGTTCCGTGTAAATTTTACGTTTATCCGGGAAGTCATCTCGTGATTATCTGAGAATCGTTACCAGAAGCATTCCGGATTTCTATTTATCGTAGTATTTCGACAATAGTCGCGTTTTTACGTTCCGAGTTGATAATTAAATGTTCAGATTTTTTCGTAGAATTTCTATGTTTTTTCAATAGTTGCGTGTTCTGTGAATAATAACTAATATGTATGTGTGCATGACATACATGGAAATTATTAATCACCACCTTTTCATGTCCTAAAAATGTTGAGATCATTTTGGTCCCCCCCCCCCTTTGCCCCTTGTCCTTGCATCGGCCACACACCAAACACACACACATTTCAAATTTTGGCAACCTTAAAACTAGTCTAGATTCATTTGATTTCAATCATTTCCAAAACATATTCTCTCTCAAGAAAACATACAAAAAAATTTGCTCTCTTTTCCTTCTTCTCTCTTGCAACCGACGAAAAAACACCCTTCTTTTAAAATCCACCAAACTTTGATTTTTGATCAAGAACATTTGACGATATTTTGGAATAATTGATCTGCTTGATTATTATTGATAACAATTATCCTATATATATGACACAAAAGATCATTCTAGAATAATGACTATGGGCTTAGGCCTAATCACATGACCTCAATACTAATAGGCCTAATACAAATTAATAACTAATCTTGACTTTAAATGTTAAATGTTGACTTGACTTGAATGTTGAATGTTGACTAATAGTCAACATGTTGGAAGGCTATTGACTTAACTTGAATGTTGAATGTTGACTAATAGTCAACATGTTGGAAGGCTATTATGAAAAACCCTTAGGCTTATACAAACTACAATCTAACACTCCCCCGCAGTTTGAGCGGGAGATGGCCAAACACTCAAACTGGTACGAAATTCCTCAAAAAGCGTAGATGGTAGTCATTTGGTGAAAATGTCAGCATACTGGTAACGAGATGGTACATGAAGAACACGAACTTGACCACGAGCAACCATATCACGAACAAAGTGTATATCAATCTTAATATATTTGGTCCGCTGATGCATTATCACTACTTCTTTTACTATCCCAATTCTAAATCAAACCTATATTACTTAGGTCGTGTTTGAGTACTGTTGTTCTATTCTATGTGATCTTTCTCCTAGCCTATTTACTGCTTCATTTCACCAATCAAGGTGAGTTCATAGCCCCACTTTTACTCGTTTTGAATAAATGTTTTATAACTTTAGGGTGATAAACATTGCTTGTTTTTCTTAAACCGAACACAAGTACTTTACGTGATACTTTCCTTTGTTTACGTATTTCCTAAGTAGCGTTAGACCACTATTGCCTGTATTATCATAAACCGTGAATTACCTTTAACCGACTGACTGGTTAAGTAAGCGCGAGTGAGTAAATAGATCTATTGGGACTTGTTAGGAATTTTGTAATATATAGTTACTACTAGTAGGTATGTAGTTCCTACTGGTAGAGTAAAAGTTCCTGCTGGTAGGTATGTAGTTCCTACTGGTAAGGATAATGTTATAGTTAGTACTGGCAGGACAAAAGTTATTCCTGCTCGTAGTACAATATTAGTCTTGGTAGTATTATACTTACTCTGGGTTGATAGTAAAGTTAGTTAGTGATAGGGATATGCATGAGATATCCTAGGAAGTGACAATACTTATCACTTTAGCGAGTTTTAGGTAACAGGTTATTAGGGTTTCATGTGTATTTAAGAAACCTACGATCATAGATGAAAGTGGCTGATCGATTGGAAAAACACTTTTATTATTAATACAAAAGATCCATAGAGGATCATTGTTTGAGTAATTCGTTTTCTTTAACTCTGTTGTTTATATTCTACGTAAACAATAGTTTCATTTGTTAGAGTCTCTTTTAGAGTTGCTTGTGATTACATAAGTGCTCTACAACCTTAACAGGCTTGAAGATCTATCTAGGGCTGGACCTACAATGGCAAAAGCATCTGAAATCGACGGGGAAAACCAAAACCCGAACCATTCTTACTCATAAAAACATTACAATGACTTCACAAAATCCATCACAAACATACCCTATGCCATCACTATCAGTACCTACATTTCTTTCCCTATCAACAACTGAACTGTGTTCATCTGCATCAACCTCTGAACAATTTTTGAATCACCAAACCATCTCAACCTCACAAACCACTCCAGTCTCAGCAACTCCAACAATATCACACAACCACTGTCTCAAACAATAATGCCAAATTTCCTTACTTAAAGAAGGAAGAATATGAGACATGGGCCATGAAGATGGAGTATTGGATCATGAACAGTGATCACAACTTGTGGAACATTGTTCTAAATGGAAACAGCAGGAAAAAGACAGGAAGAGATCCAAAAGGAAATATTATGATTCTTCCTCCTGTTTCTGTTGAAGAACACATTGCTGTCAAAGAGGAGACAAAAGCAAGGTACTATATTGCTTCAGGTCTCTTCCCGAAGGATCTTATGGCTGATTTTCACCATCTGATGATGCTAGGGAATTTTTAATTTCTGGTTAGCTGTAAAGCCAGATTTGGAGGCAATGATGGAGTCTAGAAAATGAGGAAGTCAACCGCTAAAGCAAGAGTTTTTAGAATTTAGGTTATCTGAATCAGAAGGTTTGCAAAAAGGCTAGACAGGTTCAGAAGATATTGAGTCAACTCAATTAGATGCAAGCTAAGCCAGACAATGAAGATTGTAACATGAAGTTTCTCAGAGCACTTCCACCTTCTTGGTCAAAGTGGCCCATCACTCTTTATAACAAAGGGGTGGTCTTGATTATCAGCTTTGATGATCTATTACAACAGCTTGCTTAGGACTCTTGAAATTGATGTAAAGGGTGGTTTAAGTTATGATTCAAGAGGTACTTCTGCTCCTACCCATTCAGCCTTTATTAGTACTGCTAGCACTAATTCAAAGATGTCATATCCTGATCAATCACATTCAACCACTTTTACTTCTGCTTCATCAAGTCCTGCTGCTTCTAGCAATGTGATTGAAAATGTTCTCCATTCCTTTGTTGCTGAAAGTGATCCATAACAGCAGATCACTTATGAAGATTTCGATCAGATTGGGAAATTGGATTTGGAGGAATTAGACATCAAATGGCAAATGGCAATGCTCTCTGTTAGGATTAACAGATTTGAAAAGAAAGCTGGGAGAAAGATGAAGTTTAATAACAAGGATGCTGCAAGGTTTGACAAGAAGAAGGTCAAATGCTATAAATGCTCAGAGTTGGGTCACTTTGCTAGGGAATGTACAGGGAAACAGTTGGATTCTAAAGCAAGGTACTCTTCATTCAAACTTAAGGAGCTGGATAAGTCAGAAGAACCAAAGGCCTTGTTGTCTGTTGATTCAATGTTAAACTGGTCAGATCATGAAGGTGAAGATGTGGAAAATGGTGCTGCTCAAGTATATGGGATGATTGCTGGAGCTGAGGAGGATGCTGCTGGTAATGCTACTGGTGATGTTAATGATGATATTTCTAATGCTGCTGCTGAATTTTCCCTTATGGGTATCTCTTCTCAGGTACATACTTGTCCTTTTGGTTGTGAACATCTATATGCAGAACTTAAAAAGGAATTTGATAATTTAGAAGTTCAATACAAAGAGTGTTACATCCAGGTTCAAGCATATAAAAGTACATTACAAACTTTAGAACAACAGAAGGGATGGTACCAAAGTAATCAGCTAGCATTAGAAGAAAGAATTAGAATATTAACTACTAATTTAGAAAACACAACAAACATGTTAAAATATACTGAGAAACTGAATGAACAGGCTAAACTTGAAAAACTGAATGATAAGGTTAAACTTGAGGAGTCTAAGGCAAGGTTTGACAAATGGAAGGACTCTTCCAAAAACCTGGACAAACTGATCCATAGCTCCATGTCCTCAAGATCAAAATTTGGTTTAGGATTTGGAGAAACTTTTGGATCAGATGAGGTGTTTGATCCCTCTGCCCCTAGCATCTTTGACACCACACCTGAAGATGTTGCAGAGAAACCTCTCTATGACAGGTTTGTCAAAGCTGTTGGAATGCATGTTGTTCCTCCTCCTATAACAGGAACATTCATGCCTCCTTCCAACAATCCTGACCTTGATGATACACAGGTTACCTATGGTTCAAAGTCCAATAATTATTTTGAAACTAACTCTGTATCTAATGACTTTGTCTCTTGTGATAACAGTGACAAGTCCTCAGACTCAGAGACCACTGGCTTTGCATCCTGTGTTTCAAGTGTCAAGTCCTCAAGCTCCAAGACCAATGAACCCTTAGCCTCTGCCCCTAGTTCAGTTGCTTTCCAAACAATGTCAGAGACTGCTGACCAACAACCAAGTTCCACCAATGATGATTCTAGTTTTTCTTTTAAGGAGAATGTAAAACCTCCTAGGAATTTATGTAATAAGAGTGGAATAAACAGTAGGAGTCTTTGTAAAAGAAAGTCTTTTGGTTCTAAGACATGTTTTGTTTGTGGTAGTAAATTTCATTTGATTAAAGATTGTGATTTTTATGAGAAACAGTTGGAATTGCATAATAAACCTATGTGGAATAATGTTGCAAATATTCCCTCATTTGTACCAAAAGCAGCATCTGTTCCTGCTGGTAGTAGGAATAGACCAACATCTGTTCCTGCTGGTAGACCATTTAGACCTAACATTGTTTTCTGCTGGCTAGACCCATTTTCTGTGGTTAGATATTCATGCATGCTCGTCCTTATGACTAGACCAACAAGCCATTATTTTCAACACTTTAGTAGGCCTGGCTATTATAACCAAATGTATATGGATGAGGGAAGATGGGGAACTGCTGTTAAGCCCTCAGCAGGTTGTTCTTGGAGAATTCAAGGCCAATTATGCAATGGGGATGCGTGGAACAATGGTGGATATCATCATCTACATGGTGTTAACTTCTTTAATGATCCACAAGGCAGGCCAAGTCAGTATATGACTTGGGTCTCCTTGTATACTAATGTGTGTTGTATGATGTATTGTAGGAAAATCCTCATAAAGATAAGATTAGGAATTGTAGATAGTGGTTTGTTCCAGAGTAAGCATGACAGGCAATAAGGCAAATAAGGAGGAAATTGATGACTTTGTGAAAGATGTAGGATGGTACTGTGACTTTTGGATGGTGGAAGATGGCAAAATCACTGGAAAAGCACTGATAAGGACTTTCCAAATTGAACTTTGAGAATGGTTTATTGTGGAAGAGCTTCAAAACTTTAACTTGTTCTCTGTATCACAAATTTGTGATACCAAGAACAAAGTCCTTTTCACTGATAAAGAGTGCCTTGTTCTCTCTAAGGAGTTCCAACTACCTGAGAATAGTCAGGTGGTTCTCAGAGTTCCAAGAAGGAACAATCTCTACTGCTTCAATTTGTCTGAATACCAACCTAAAAAGAGATATCAAACTGGTTTGCTAGCAAAAGAATCCTCTGATGAGTATACAAAATGGCATAGAAGGATGGTCCTGTGAATTTCAAAAAACGTAACAAGCTGGCAAGCATGATTAGTCATGGGGCTTCCCTTCTAAACTCTTCACAAATGATCACAACTGTGTTGCCTGCAACAAAGGAAAGCAACACAAGGCTTCTTACAAGGCCATCACAGCTGTGAGCACCATTTCTGAGCCTCTCCAGTTACTTCACATGGATCTTTTTATGTTTCCTACTTCCTCAGAAGGCATTGATCACAAGTACTACTTCCCTGGTGGTTTACTGATGATTTTAGCAGGTGTAGTCTAGGTTTTCTTTTTGGGGACTAAGGATGAGACCTATTCTATCCTTAAGGACTTTGTTACTTTCATTAAAAACCAATTAAATAAAAAGGTTAAAGCTATAAGGTGTGACAATGAGATAGAGTTTAAAAATTCTAAATTAATTGAACTCTGTAGGTCAAAGGGGATTAAAAGGGATTATAGTAATGCCAGAACCCCACAACAAAATGGGGTTGCTGAAAGAAAGAATAGAACCCTTATAGAAGCAGCAAGAACTATGCTTGCTGACTCTAAGCTTCCTACCATGTTTTGGACAGAAGCAGTTAGTACTGCTTGTTATGTTTTAAACAGGGTTCTAGTGACTCGTCCCCATAACAAAACACCCTATGAACTATTGTCTGGGAAAGTTCCCAACACCAGTCACCTTAAACCTTTTGGGTGTCATGTGACTATCCTTAACACCAATGACCACTTGGGAAAATTTAAGGGGAAAGCTGATGAAGGTTTTTTTGTTGGGTATTATGCTAACTTTCATAGTAAGGCTTATAGGGTCTACAATTTATCCAGCAAAAAGATAGAAGAAACACTTCATCTGAGATTTCTTGAAGATAAACCTAATGTCCAGGGCTTGGGTCAAGAGTGGCACTTTGACCTTGACTATTTGACTGATTCTTTAGGTTATACTCGTTTCAAATCTAATCAACCCTGTTTGTTTATGTATTTTTGTTGGGTTTGTGTAGTTTTGTTTGGTTGGTAGTTGTTTGTTTTTTTGTTTTTTTTTTTTATTTTGGTTAGGCTTTTTTTTAGTTAAGGTGTTTTTGTTTGGGTGGTTTTTTGTTTTTTGTGTGTTTTGTTTGTGTTTTGTTTAGTCGTTTGGTTGGTTGTGTTTTTGTTGGTTTTGTTGTTGGCGTGTGTTTTTTTTTTTTTTTCGTTACGTTTTTTTTGTTGTTGTTGTAGTTGTTGTTTTTGTGTTTTTTAAATTTGGGTTTAGGTTGTGGTTTTTTTGTTTGTTTGTTTTGGTTTTTGTTGTGTTTGGTTTGCTGTTTTGTTTTAGGTCGGTTTTTGGTTTGTTTGTGGGTTTGTTGGGTTTAGGTTTTGGTGTTTTTTTCTATTAGTTTTTGTAGTGGGTGGTTTTTTGTAGTTGTTTTTTGTGTTTTTTTTGGTGCTTGATGTTTTTGTTTTGTTTGTGTTGGGGTGTTTTCTAAGGTTGTGGGGTGTTTTAGGTGGTTTTAGTTTTGTCTTCTTCAACACGTCTCTTGAGGATTAGGCTTCTTGTGAACATACGAAGAGCCACAATGAAGTCAACAATATCACTCCCGTCGAGGTGGAATAGCATGTGTTGAACAACAAGAAGAAGCATATCTTTAATGTCGTTCAGGTGTATATTAACAAAGTCAACTTATTTAAACTTATAAAGTTGTTGGTCTGATCTTTTCACCACAATCTCTTCTAAGTGACCATATATGTGCAATTTCTTCACACTAACACTCTTCACACCAAGAATCGCCTTATTAGAGTAAACATTTTGTTTGGAAAATTTCCTTACCTGAGATCGGTACCATAGTTTGCGTCTTTCACCCAGTGCTTGATTCCCATTGACGCATCTTTGTCATACGCATGCTTGATGGTACTTCAAAGTGTAGGAGCCATGTCTTCTATTCCTTTGATCTCATACCATGCAGCCTTTGTCTTCATAATAGATGTGGTGTATGTTACCTCTGGATCAGAAGTATTCAAGTATTCCAGATCATTGTTGTAGAAATAATCAGCAGCAACGGTTCGATGACCTAGGGGTCCTTGTAAAGGAAGAGGCTTGGAAAGATCAAACGGGTAACGATCTCCTTCTGGATTATTCCAATCAAGCTTGTATTGTAAAGCATTGAAGCAATCTTGGAAGTTGTACTCAAGCTCGATACTGCTAGAGCACGTGCCTTTTAGCAGATTGAAGGTAGGTCCTAACAAGATATCTTGAGTGAGATTTTCAATCTGGAGTCCATTCAACACGTACTTAGAGAAGTCAGGAAGAGAATATTTCATCAGCAGACAGTGTGACTTTCTTCTTGACCCTTCTTTTACTAGAGGTTTTCTTTCTGGCATGTACTCGTTCAGGTTCAGATTCTTCAAAAACATCAACAGTTTCCTGAGAGTTTTCAGCAATCTTCTTTCCTTGTGAACTTTTGCCTCTGCTCTTCTTGGGGCGAATTTGACCAGTAGAATACTTGATGAACATCTGATATGATTCAGATTGTTTGTTTGCTTTTATCAGCATAGTCTCAGGAATGGGAAGCTGGACATAAAAAGGGGGGGGGGGGGTGGGCGGGGGGGGGGGTGGTGGGGAGGGGGGGGCCATTTCCTGACTAATCTATACCTATTCTAACAAACTTTAACTACATACAATACCTATCCTTGATTGTATGATAAATGTTGTAGTTGAGGTTGGTGAGAGACTTGTGTTGTTTCAGGAAGTGGTTGATGATGATTTGGTGAATCGGGGATATGGCATGTTTTCACGTCTTTATCTCTTTTCTTTCCTGTGATCAATCTGGTAAGCAAAGTCTTCCCACAATCAAAACTTCAGGGATAGTCAACATTTTCTATTCTTGAAACATCCCCCCATGGTATGTCAATTCTGGGACTTTGGAGTTTGTCATTAACTTGTCGTCTTTCCAGAGAGAACTTGTTGATTATAGCTGCCAGAGTTCTCCATGGCTGGGGATATGATTACTAAAAAGTTGGTGTGCTTGTACAATGCACCCTTGTAGCTAAGATCAATAAGAAAGGTGAGTGCATTATCGTTATCTAGAACATTTATGAAGTCTACACCTTCCACTCTTGGACATATATCAAGAATTGTCCTAAAGACTTCAGCATTGACAGTACACTTCTTGTTGGCAAGTAGAAATTCATAAGAATCAGTGCCTTGAACCTTCTTGATGGAATACCAGAATTGTTGCATAAATATTTCGGAGACATCTGCAGAGATAGTGAAAGCTTTGAAGTGGGTGGAGTTCTTGATGAGATCAATAACTACTTGAAATGTCTCTTCCTTCTGTCGCACAATGGTTTCTAGTCTGATATTGGTAGAGCTAATCTTGACTCTCTCAGAGAATGGAACCCATTTATCATCACGTGCAGCAACTTGTTATTTTTTTTGAGGATTCATGATTCTGCTTAAGAATTAACCACTACAGTTTATATATACAACATATATATTTTTCTGATTTAGCCTGGTTATCCTTTAATGATGTCACACCCCGCCAAGGCGGAAACGCAGGGCGTAAACAAGAATGGATATCATCACAACACATGGTGTCTATATAGAGAATACTAAAATGAAAACTAAAGTAAAGCAAAGACACAAAGTGTCATAACAATACCCAAAACCTAATGGTGTCTTTATTAATGAGAAAGAAGGCTCGTCAATAAATGACATGCAAAACCATAATCAAAATATTCATTGCAAAACGGCAATTATTCAATCAGAAAGCATAAATAAAACTCCAAGCATGCTACGGTCTACTTCTATCCATCTCGCGCTCTACCTTTAAGAAACATAAGCTCACATGAAAATTGATGCTTTTTAAAAAGTACAACAAACGGGTTGGTGAGAGTCATAGGTTTAAGACTCCAAATAAACCTTTTAATTAAAATTAATTTGCTACGATTATCATAACATTCATGGTAGAACAATTTAAAGCTAGTTCTCAATAGGCTTATCAAACATTTACACAATCAATCATAACGGGACGGAACGTGCCCACGATCCACATAACAAACCTGGGGTAATCCATTACCCTCCGATCGGAATCACACAGAATGGAGTATTATTTCAACCCTCTAGTTAGATTTGGAATGAGTAGAGTCACTACCCTCCAACCGGAATCACACAGAAATGGGATCTTATTTCAATCCTCCAAATTATATTTTGGAATTAAGTAGAAGCACTACACTCTAACGGGAATCACACAGAAATGGGGAATTCTTATTTCAATCCTCCAATTAGATTGGGATTTTACGTTAGAAGCACTACCCTCTAACAGGATATCACACAGAATATTCATAACACATTAAGCTTACCACATATAAAACACATAACGTTCATGCCTCAAGTAAAACCAAATAATGCAGGATTAAAACACCATTCAAAAAACATCTTTGCATCATTTCCATCCCAATGTAAAAACATTAAAAGTGGGACTATGAAACTCACCTGATGCTTAGCTTCCAAAAGGATCCAACAAAACTTCACAAAACTTCATGAACAATCTAAACAATTAAACACATTATAAGTTACCTCATTAGGCATTAACCCAAATATGATGTAACCTCAACTATGATGGGATATCTAAGCTATCTTACCATAGTCTATTCTTATTTAAAACTGTTTACCCACTCTTACATATACCATTTAGACTTTGATACTACCTTTGCACTTTATGGTTTTTTAAAGCAGATTTGTACACTCACCTTACAGTCTTAAACGCACCACTTAAAACACTTCCTATATTTTAAACCAAATTCTTCATGCTCTACATATATGTCCTATGATCTTCGCACTTCGCTCTCCAAAGCCATTACCCTTTTAAACATAGCTTTAGACAATTATTAAAATCCAAAGTGTTCAAAATTGTCCAGAATCTGACCTTCTAAAGGTATGGCACTAGCTAACAACTTTAGACATCCTATCATGCTTAGAAAAATATTCAGGGATCACCAAAATATATAACTAACTTTCACGTGATTTTTGCGTCTACTAGATGTCTTTAAGTATTTTTAGATAAAATTCCAAAACAAAAACTGAAATTTTTTTCGTCACGTTTTACACATTGATTTTGTATCGACCCTTTTGACCCACTTTACCGACCTTAAAAACTTAGAGGACAACTTTAGGAAAGTAGACTCTCTGAGGTTCTACAGTATTTGTAAATTATTATTGATAATTTATGATTGAGTTATGCTCGTACAAAACTGCCTAACCTTTGCAGTGATATTAAACAATTTAATTGGACGATTGTAAACACTAACGCTATGATCCAAAAATCGTATCCCAATTATAACTAGATTGATCAACAATCATCAGTAAACTATAACTTCCAGAAATTTAAAACCCTAATTATAAACCCTAATTTATAACCCTAATCCATCTGCTGGATTACTAGAATTGAAAAAATTAAAAACTAGAATTGAACAAGTGTAGGAAAATTTACCTAGCCAAAGAAAACCTAGCGTTTATTCTTCTTTTCCTTGATCGGCCAATCCAAATAATGAGGGGAAGGGTTTTTGGATTAGTATTGGTATTTATAGGCTCACAAGAAAATCCTAGATAAATTAATTACAATTTGATTTCTAATTCAAACTCTTTTCTTTTTTTTTTTCTTTTTAATTTTGGATTGATTTTACTATTCATGCCTAAAAAATACTTTTTTTTTCTTTTTTTTATTATTAATTAAATATCTTTATACCTTCAGTTTATAAAAACCTAAGCTAATTTGTTAAAACACCATTTTGCTTGAAAACTACTTTCTTAAAAATAACTTTCTCTTTTCCAAATTCACTTTTTATATATGGAATGTTTACCAACAACTCTCTTATTTTAACAACTCAATTTCCTTTCACAAATAACCGCTTTCTCATTTTAATTCTATATCATAGCATCCGCATATTAACCAAAACAAAATCTCTAAAAATACCCTATCAAATTCCATTATCTTTATAAGTGTTACAAATGAAGTTTCTCCATCAAATAACTCATTTCTCTTAACTTTACCTCAAAAACCTATTAACTTATCTCTAAATTACTAATCACAAAACATACGTATACGTTATTAATTACTTACCACATTTACATGGAAATGCTCAAATCTCAATAATCATTTTTTTTGTTCCACTCAAAAGTGAACGAAATGGGAATTCAAACCCAAGTCCACCACCATTTACAATCTCATGAGTGAGCCACTCAATAGATTGATTACCAATACCTCATAAACACATATAAACACATATCAACACATCAAATCACAATTAAACCATACATGACTCACAGGCACTAAAGTAATCACGTAACGGTTTGACTAACCTGCTAAGGTAATGATGTCACAATATCCCCTGCACTTTAGGAAATCTCGTCTCGAGATTTAACGAGAAGTTCATCTCTATCATACAAACAATTACTCGTGGATACTTATCTTTCAAGTAGTCTCTATTACCCATGTTAAACTGAAACGTTACCTTGGAATTCCTCAACAATTTAAAAATACATAACATTACCATTAAGCTTTAACTCCCTTTGACCTCATTTGATTCCTTGCGTTCCCAAGTTAGCTCGGGACCACGCTTCGACTTTTCTTTTTACCTTTTTTTGGTATCACAACGAACTTTCACTTTATGCTATCATATTATACTTTTACTCATGACCTCTTGGTCCACAACATCATCGGTTACTTGACAAAAACAAAGAGTCTTGTCAACTTAATCTGATCAAACTTCTACAATTCCGAATCCACTGCTAGTGACTTTGCTTACCCCTACAAGGGTGCAATTAGCAACACAACAACCCTAAACGAAAAAGAAAACACCAAATCCACATGAGCCTCGCCCGTCCTCGAGGAAATTCCTTAGCAAAACCTTAGTTGGGGTAAACAACATATTTTTATATCTTAACCTCGAACTCATCAAACAAGAACTGTCTTGAATAAGATATATGATGTTACATAAGGCTCAAGTATCTTAAGAATCAAGCCCAATTTCGAGGTTTTAATCAAATTTCTAGCACCTCCCAATTCCAATTCGATACTCGCCTACTAAGACATAAATTTTCAACGAACTATAGGCCAATCCATCCCAAGGATCTCAATGGTCCTACCTAATCTCGGGTTTCTACTTGTCTTTCTTTCCAAAACGTACTACACCTCTCAAGGTGAGACCATCAACCCCATTAAGCCTACAGCATTAATTCAAAAGTGTCCCACTAACTACAATAGCTAACACTTTCGACAATTTGGCTGCCTCAAGCCTTCCTGTGGTACCAATTTCTTGTTGGTGTTTTCTTGTACCAAATTCGATCATTAACTCACTCTCTCCAGTCCGGCCCATTAAAAATTGGTAACATACATTCTTTCCATACCATGCTTCAAATGAAGACCACATCCATACTCGAATGACTAATCCCCCCCTTAGGAAAAACTCATCTCACGAAAGTGAGTCATTTCCAATATTCCTCTAAATCTACCATACTTGTCCTAAGATAGCTAGGAATGGGGAGACTTAGTCAGTCCAATTGACTTACACCCAAAATCGTTTGTATCCATACTCACACTTGGAAACTTTGACAAACAATATCCTTAGTTATCCTTCCACTTCTATCGGGTTAAACTTCAGGTATGTAGCAAACAACTGAAGTCCTTGATACTCACCCTTCCACTTTCGAATACGCTAAATACTTACTACCGACAACTAGCTATATTCTTCTATACTGCAGGCCATTCGGTTTGTTATCCAAAACCACACAACATCGTATTCCGGCTTCCAGATAGGTTAGAAGACTTTGTCGTATACGCCTCTTCAATAGCCAAGGTCCTTACATCTCTCCAAATGGAGGTCCGAACCTTGTCTAACCAATATGAACCACTCTCTATATCTACTTTTCACACTCGGTGCGTTCAAGCCACGCATACATCTTATGTTGACGCGTTCTTGCTTTGGACTTTTTATATTATGCCACCAACAGCCTTTTCTAAACCTAGATCGGAATCATCGTTACATCTATCTCCGAATCATCTTGGCTCACTCCTTCTTCTACTCCACGGTACAACATCTACATTTGCCTTTCCCGATTGGTACTGGCCTCGGAAATAAACTCACTAAATTAACATCCATCCATCATCTTTGCTCTCATGTTAATCCTTTCGATTGAAGTGTGTTGAAGACATTCATGATCATTAAATTACTCTCCATGCTGTTCACTTAATTGCCTCTTTGAGCATTATAAGGCAAATCCTACCACGTTTGGCATGCAATCCTCCAATGGTTTATTGATCGTGTTGACTAGAAGGTGAACCTAGATAATTCAACAAATAACATTCTGATTCCATTAGATAGTTGAACAAGTGGACTAGTAGTGTATAAATTCCCATTAAGCGGTAAGTTGGTAAAGTCCCTATGAGCTAGGGTTTAACAAGATCACCATTGCTTTAATCCCTAAGATAGATTATAATCAGCGAATAAGTATGCTTTATGTGGATGCTTTAATTGTGAAAGAATTAATGTGTCTAGGTCTTCAGATGATGTAACGCCTAAGTCTTAAGAATGATATACCGCCTCGAAAGAAGAAATCATTGCACTTAATAAACAAACCAACTTTCTAATCAGATTGATAATGGTTAATATAGTTTTCTTATATTTGGCTCGACCGCTCTTTTATCTTTTGTTAATTAGCTTTCGTGGGTTAAAGTGCCTTGAATTGATTGTCGTCACCAACCAAACCGTGCCAGTCTCTCAAGCTGAAAACCCTATTTTCCCGTTAGAATTAGGATTAGGACTGACATAGGTTTAGAATATAATAGAATTAACATAGATTTGATAACCAAAATATTAATTAAATTGATAGATTTAACCTCGCTTCAAGTGTTCGACACCCTACTTACCACGAAACTACTACCGACCGGGTACACTGCCCGTTAAAGTGTTGTTTTTGGTTTAGTCGGCAAAATATAAATTTAAAACTTGAATCATAAAAATATACACAACACAACGACACATCAATGGTTAATTACATTTAATTACCCACTAATTAAAAAGCATTATTAGTTAGTTACAATTAATTAACTAATAAACGATCGTTAGTGTTTATTCGTCAAATCATATATTAATATAAATAATAAATATACAATTATATTATTATTCACATTAATAGAATGATACCTAAGTGTATAACGTGTGTGACCCCATAGGCTCACGTATTTCTAGCCGTATAAATATTCGTATGACACGAGCACAAAACTAACAATTCCCACTTGTGAATGTCTCATTTATATTATATAACATACTAACATTGACAAATAGTCTAGCAACATCATCAATGCTCCCAAAAATACCTGAGTTTTGCAGTTTTGGAAAACAACTCAGCCTTTTATGGATTCAGTTAGTCTTATCCCTTGTTTCAAATACATGTTAAAATGGATATGGATCAATAGTCATTCCATACTTTAACGATTCTATTTTTCGCATCTGTTCTAATTCAGATCACCAAATGTAAAAAGAATCATCTTAATTACATGTTGGGCACGACCATGCAAATATTTGATCAAACCAATGAGGGGCCCAGTAAGTATCTTACTCCCACTTAAGTAGAGGAACAAATTCTATTTTGACTACAAGTGTCCGTCATATACTTCAAAACACTTCTGAATATAGCCCTTATAACTACCTTTTGACATACTAGCAGTAGGCTTATTATCAAGAAATGCTATCCATATATGCAAAACCCGCTTGCATCTCAAGTCTAAGGATAAACATAACTTACCATGTGTGTAATGCACCCAATGACGCCGACCCATAAAGTGATTATCACAAGGTGGGGATCCAATATCAACCACATTGAATAACATGCGAAGCTGGCAGAATCATCTTTACCTATTCTTCGGAATACAACCATACACTCACACTTACCTTGTCTCAGCAATATTCCCATATCGTTAACTGGTAATGGACATAGCTTTAGAATGCGACAAGTCATTGATGATTGGATCTGTGAATGGCACAAGGATGTACCATGGGTTGATGAGAAGCCATGGACTAATGCTGGAGTTTGGACCAAACCCACGCCAGGTAAACATACTTGCAAGCCTTTCAACTATAAGACTAGATGTTTGGAATGGCCAATATATAGTTGGATGAATGATGGATACTGTAATGGAGGAAACTTACCCAGAACTTACATTATTGGAAACCAACTCCATTATTAGAATTACGAATGGTACGAGGCTATGGAAGATAGTGAACTTAAAGATGAGGCTTTAAAAACAAAGCTATCATGAAGGACTTATCAGTAATGATGATGAGACACGTTAAGAACAAGAGAGATGATGGAATATAGATACAGAACCATGATGATGCTTATGAGATAAAATCATGAAGATAATGAAGAATTATGTAAAGTTCATGGGCTACCAGTGTGCAATATAAGGAGATATATGATGATTAAATATTCGTTCAATAATGATGAAGAGTATGTTGCTATAAAAGAAGATGAATACGACGATCCTACAAACACAAGAGAAGAGGCGTGCCGAGCTTACCAAGAAATCTTTCAGAAAATAGACGAAGGATGGATGGTGACTAAAACCGAGTGAAGAGAAGCTGAAGACAAGTCTAACTTATAGACTTTGCTATCAAACGGCTATGTGGTAAAGGCTTATAAAATCCGTTGTTGGTTGCCAGGTTACCCAAAACTGGATGGTTTTCACTTGCCATGTTCTTGGAATCAAAAGTGGCTAGTCCAAGAGGGTACGGCTCTTGGTAAAGACTAAATCAAATCCGTTGAAGGCTGTGATGGTTTGCCAAAAATCATTAGGGATCTCAACTCGCCAATGTTTCATGTACTAAAGAGTTGAAAATGGTCTCAGTCCTCCATGGATTTGACCCTTTCTGGGTGCCAATGGACTGACTAGCCCAAGAGTGAATGGCTACTTGGTAAAGGCTCACCAAACCCATTCATGTAGCTGTGGTGGTCTTGTTGCAGTCCATGCTTAGATGCTGATTTTCTTGTTGCTGATTCAAAGTTTATGAAGGTTGCTTTTGGAGACGGTTTCAAGATGTTGCTGTTCAATCCTCTGGTGTGTTCAACGAAAGATCTATCTAGAAACTTGAAGTTAACTGTGTCAAATTCAAGTTTAGGGGAGGATTGTTAGGAATTTTGTAATAGTTAGTTACTACTAGTAGGTATGTAGTTCCTACTGGTAGAGTAAAAGTTCCTGCTGGTAGGTATGTAGTTCCTACTGGTAAGGATAATGTTATAGTTAGTGCTGGCAGTACAAAAGTTATTCCTGCTGGTAGAACAATATTAGTCCTGGTAGTATTATGCTTACTCCGGGTTGTTAGTAAAGTTAGTTAGTAATAGGGATATGCATGAGATATCCTAGGAAGTGATAACACTTATCACTTTAGCTTTTAGTTAGGGTTTCATGGGTATTTAAGAAACCTACGGCTTGGATGAATGTAACTGATTGATTCATTAGAAAAACACGTTTATTATCAATAGAAAAGATCCATAGAGGATCATTGTTTTAGTAATTCTTTAACTCTGTTGTTTATATTCCGCGTAAACAATAGTTTAATTTGTTAGAGTCTCTCTTAGAGTTGCTTGTGATTACATAAGTGCTCTACAACCTTAACAGGCTTGAAGATCTATCTAGGACTAGACCTACAACTTCCTCATAGTTTATGGCTCATTCCCATTGATAGCAATATTTTGAAACTCAATACCAGACCCAAGAACCATTATTCTCAAGCTGACTGCCCTTAAATATAGTATTTTTATGATCACTTTAGATTGCAATGGTTGTTTCATCAATAACAAGACTTGTTGGTGATTTTAGTGTCATTGGCTGTTTTAGGTAATACGAACTCTACCACGACAAAATGTGCATAGGTTATGTCGTAACATAAATAGTTACGCCATAACCATGCGGGGAAAGGGACAAAGACTTTTGAGGTTGGTTACGCTGTAACCTAAGTGATTTGGTTACACCGTAATCAATAGCTAGTATCAAAAGTTTTCTAGTTACGTCGTAACCACTAATGGTTACGCCGTAACATGTGAAATAGTTATAGTGTTACGCCGTAACTGTTTAGTTTACGCTGTAACAACATGTCAGTTTGGATGTAAAAGTTTGGTTTTAACCAACTTTAACCACTCAAAACCAACCTTAACTTTCATTAAGTATCTGTCATATAACCAAATACATTTGGTCTCAGAACAAATACAAAAAATACATGTAATTCCTCTATTATTTATGCTTTGTTCTGTTGTGCCTAGAAACAAAGTGTCATTCTTCTAGAATTATCTCGATAAGGATTTTGTGCAACCCAGGCACCTATAGGTCAAAATACTTTATACAAAAAGTAAACTCAACAAGACTCTAGTAAGATATCTAGAATTATAACTACACCCTACCCGATTTCCTAACAAACATATAAAGTATTTTCTGTGATAATCATGGTTGTAAATAATGTGAAGGATATGACAACGAACTTTGGGAAACTTGATAAGTTTGAAGGGCATGATTTTAAATGGTGGTATAAGAAGATGCATTTTCTATTGACGAATTTAAAGGTTGTATACGTTTTGACTACTCCTATGCCAGAGTTATTGGAGGATGATAGGGTGGAAACAATCAGACGAAGAGCAAAGTGGGAGAACGGTGACTACATATGCAGATGACACATATTGAATGGTATGTCTGACCCTCTCTATGATATATATATATCAGAATGTTGAATCGGCAAAAGAGTTGTGGGATTCTTTTGAATCTAAGCACATGGCAGAGGATGCTTCAAGTAAGAAGTTCCTTGTAAGTAATTTCAATAACTACAAAATGGTTAATTCTAGGCTTGTCATGGAACAATTCAATGAACTCCTTAGAATCCTTGGACAATACACACAACATGGCTTGAAAATGGATGAGTTCATATGTGTTTCAAGTGTGATAGATAAGTTGCCTCCTTCCTGGAAGGATTTTAAACATACTTTGAAACATGGGAAAGACGATCTATCTTTGGTTTAACTTGGTAGTCATTTGTGCATAGAAGAGTCGCAAAGGGCGCAGGAAAGTGAAAAAGGGCAAAGGAAAAGAAGTTGTTGGACCCTCTGTGAATATAACAGAAGAATTCTCACTTTTACTCCTTTTTTATATCATACCTATGGAATTCTACACTAACTAGTGGAATGTCCCTGGGTAGATCCCTCTAGTTCTGGCTGGATCGTGGGAACGAATACCTAATCCTAACCACCTTATAACTCTAAGTAATTAAATACATGGTCGGTCTTTTGGTATTGTTTACAACCTAAAAACTAGGGGTGTCCATGGTCCTAGAATCGGACCGAAGAGTCCCGAAACCGCAAGAACCGAGAACCAAAAATTAGAAAAATGTGGAACCAAGAACCGTCCCAAGTTCTTCGGTTCGGTTTTGGTATGGGAATTTTCGGTAATTCTCGACAAGAACCATTGTGTTTAAAACAATCATTTTTTTTATTTTTGAATCATTCATAAAGGACATACTATAACAATACAAACACACAAAAGAATCTTTAACAATGCAAATTGTTTCAATAATTAAATAGTTCAAAATGATTTAAACAAGAACACAAAATGTAAAAAATATAAGTTTATAATTGTTCAAAAGTATTAAGAATACGCATTCGTGTTCTAGTAGTTGAAAATAAAGTATCAGGAACACGCATTTGTGTTCTAAACCTTGAATTTTTTACATAATGAGTACTGTTTTATTTTTCATTTTCTTAAAAGGCTACATGCTCTACATAATCTCACAAACAAACCCTATAAAAATTCATATTTTTCAAAAGAATGGTTCTTTTCGTGAAAGAACCGGAACCGACCGGTTTTGTCCCGAACCGTCTTGAGAACCGAAAAATTTAGAATTTTAGGAACCAAGAACCCGACCACGGTTCTACTATACGGTTTGGTTCCGGGATGGTTCCTCAGTTCTTTTGGACACCCCTACTAAAAACCATTTGAAAACATCGATCAAGGTACTTTGATATAAATCAAAACATTTAGTACCTCGATGGTTTTACTTATTTAGAAATGCCCCCCTGCATATGTGCATCAATAACTGAAAATGTTTAGCACATACGAGGACAGGAGTTCACACTTAAGTCTCAAAGATCACATTATACAAGTTATATATATTTTAATCATATTTTCTCCCCTTATCAAAAATGTTAAATCGTTTGATATTTTAGATATTAATTGATTCAAATATAATGCTTTCGGGGAGAAAAATGTTCTAATTATATATCAAGCCTATTATTGGAACATTTTAATGCTCCCCCTCAAATTATGAGGGAATTATATGGTGTTTGAGTACGTTAATTTGAAATTTTTAAAATTTACTAAGAAATTTTTAAAAATTCGTACTAAAACACGATATTTGCCTAATATTAGTCTACATTATATATTCACATATTCACAAGATTATTATGTACAATGTTTGACCTGAATAATGAGAACATCATATGATAGAATCATATGGTTCTTTGTAGCAGCCGTAGGTCTTCCTCGTAGTTTCTCTTAAGAAGTTGTCTTAGCTTCCCCCTAAATCAGCAATCCTTTCTTGAGTAGATTCAAAACTTTCTTGCAAGCCGTATCAAGCAGTCTTGATGTATAAAGCCCAGATATCCGAAGTACACAATTAACCCTTTCAATAATTTGATACCGCAACACCAAAGTCAGTTAAGTCCCAGATGAGCACATTTCTCTCTTCAGGATAGTGATGATATAAATTGTGACACCAAAGTCAACTAAGTCCCGGATATAGACAATTAAATCCTCTAAATAGACGAATGATACCTCCAAAGTTAACTAAGTCTCGGAAGTAGACATTTCTTCCTACATAGTACTGACTATCTAAAGGAATCATCATACCTATGTGCACCTCTTTTATCAAATATTTCTACTTCTTTTAAGAATAAGCTTAGAGATTGACCGGTCGGGTAAAACATTAATTGAATCAGAAAGAACTCTTCTCACGCTTTAAATAATTATTCTCCCAACACTTCCCCCTGGGAACTCAAATGATGCATACTAAATGATGACGAGATGTCTCTTCCCCCTTGTGATTGAAATAGTACACCCGAAAGAAACAAAGAAGGCCTAAAATCAAAAGAAGCTATCTATGAAGACAAGCTCAAAAGAAGGCCATGGAGTCTATCATGTATACATCTACTCCTTCCCCCTTGCTGGTTTTGACACCTCAAAATCAGCAAAACCTTGTACGCACACGTACTCGAGATCGTGTTTGAAGAATAAATAAGCTTAGATCTATCCCGTGAGAATCAACTTCAAGGCTTTTAAAACTATGAAAGTATTTCCAAACATTCCTAAGTCTTTTACTACTATGAAGTGTTGGCAATATTGATCAAATGTAGTTTAAAGCCTGAATTCACTAAGTCTTAAATTGCAAATAAGTACCTAAAGTTTGAAACAAATGACATCTAAAGCCCTTGTAGTTAATATAAATTAACTCCCCTTTAAATTGTTATCCGTCATTATCAAAAACTTTATCCGTTTATTTAGTGACTTATTTTGAAAGACCATTTTAAAAGATTATTTGATGCCACTTTCTCCCCCTCTAATAATGACCCATTTTCTATTTAAAGAGCTGTTTTCATTGTTTAAGTGGTCGAATTGTCTTTTGAAAATCTTTTTGTGATTACTGAACACACTGATTCATTGTGAAGATAACTTTTTACCAATAAAAACAAGATTTCTCTTATTTTGACAAATAAATGCACTCACATGTACATTTATTGTAAATAGGAAGCACGGGTTGTGTTGCAAAGTAAACACAAGCCTTTGAATGAATATGACATAATTCATTCCCGAGAAAAATAAATTTCCCGTTGTGAGGACAAGTTTTCTTTTTGAAATACTTTCCTATAAGATGATGACCGGGTTGCTATCGGAAATAATAGCAAGCCATTTTGACATGTTTTAAAAGCATTTTAAACTTCTGCTCGAACTTCATTTACAGCCTCGTATCATTATTAAATGACATTTCTAAGGCCGTAAATGTTATCGATTTTTAGAAGACACCGCCAGAGATACATATTTTTATATTTTTCTGATTTTTAAATTTTTTAAATTTTCTCTTTGAAAAATTTATATAAAAGATTTTTTTTGTTTTTATGTTTTCTTATATACATATGATATAGGATATATTACGAGTTACCACCATTACTCGTTTTCTTCCTCTATTAGACGTTTAAGCGTTTTCGGAGACATGCTTCTCATACCGAGCTTTTCGAACAAGAAGTTGAATCTTTCTCGCGGAAAGGGTTTGGTGAAGATGTCAGCCAGTTGATATTCCGTCCAAACAAAGTAGAGTTCCACTATACCATTCTCCACCCGCTCCTTTATAAAATGGTAGCGTACATCAATGTGCTTTGCTCTTGAGTGTTGAACGTTGTTGCAACATAGATCAATTGCACTTTTGTTGTCGTAGTACAGAAGAATCTTATTGAATTAAAAGCCATAATCTGTTAGCTGTAAACGCATCCATAGGATTTGAGCACAACACCCAGATAAGGCAATATATTCCGCCTCTGTACTCAAGATCGTAGTGCTCTTTTGCTTCTTGGAAGACCAGCTAACAAGTTTATCACCTAAGAATTAAGTGCTTCCTGATGTACTGCGTCTAGTGTCTTGACACCCTGCGTGATCTGCGTCTGAATATGCTGTTAGAGACATACCAGTATCCTTCGAGTACTAGAGACCCATGTTAATGGTTCCCTTTAGGTATCGAAAGATTCGCTTAACCGCATTTAAGTGCTTTTCGGTAGGCTTTGCCTGATACCGGGCACATAAGCTGACTGCATAAATAAGGTCTGGTCTACTGGATGTCAGATACACGAGGGATCCAATCATGCCACGGTAAAGTGTAGCATCAAATAGTGTCCCCTGTAGATCCTCATCCAGTTTATTCTTTTCCACCATAGGTGTGTTTATAGAATCACTAGTTAGCAAACCATATTTTTTAATAATTTCAGAAGCATATTTTGATTGGTTTAGAAAGATGCCTCTTAGGCTTTGAGAAATTTGTAATCCTAAAAAGAATGACATCTGCCCCATCATCGACATCTTGAACTTAGTGGCCATCAGATTAGCAAAATCATTACACAAAGTAGTATTAGTGGATGCAAATATTATATTGTCAACATAAATTTGTACCAGTAATAAGTCGTTTCCTGCTTTCCATGTGAAGAGTGTTGGATCAACTGCACCTTTAGAGAAATGTTGTGAAATGAGGAAGCTTGACAGCATGTCGTATCATGCACGTGGTGCTTGTTTGAGACCGTAGAGAGCCTTTTTAAGCTTGTACACATGCGATGGGTTATCCTGATCAACAAATCTGTTAGGATTAAAAGCCTTCTTGAAGTTACTGCTGTTAAGGTATTAGTTACTGCTGCTAAGCATAAATTAGTACTGTTAGTAATCTTAATGAAAAATATGCTAAGTAGTTAGTACTGCTAGTTACTACTGCTAGTATAAGTTACTACTGCTAGTGTATATTACTACTGCTAGTAATGTTAGTACTGTTAGAGTAAAGTTAGTACTGCTAGTGTAACTTAGTACTGCTGGTGAAGATTGAAGAAAACTTTCTAAGTAGTTAATGCTGCTTGTACATAGTTAGTGCTGCTGGTACAAAAGTTACTACTGTTGGTGTGTTGATAGTTACTGATGGCTGGGATAAAAAGTTCCAAACTGCTTGGAAAGATTACAACTGCCTATGAAAAGGAATAAAGATGCTAAAGAAAAGATAAAGGAATTGCTTATGGGATATGTATGAGATATTTTTGTAAAAGATACATATAAGTTATTTGTTTAGAAGATCATGATAACTTAGGAAAATATTGTAATCCCATTAGGACTCCTTGGTGTATAAAAGGAGGTCTTAGGGTATAGAGTTCTATGTATCAAAGTATCAAAAAAACAAGTATTTATTGAATTGTCATAGCTTTCAAGGTTTTGTTAACCTTAATACTAGGGTGAGTATTGATTATTTGGAAAATAATATTAATATTGGAGCTTTTATTGTTGAATTAAATTGTGTTCTTGTGTTACTGTTTCATTAAGAATTCTTCTTATTGATTAAAGATTAGATTCCGCATAATCTTTAATATATTCAACAAAGTTTCTACTATAGTTGTGTTGGATTTATCTAGCATAACTAAACCTTAATAAGCATAAGGATTTAAAGATCTATTGAAGTGGGATCATCAAGTGGTATTAGAGCTTGTTGAGAAGCTTTGAATAAGAAGAACCTGTTTGAATACACAAGATCTCTTTGCGAAGATATAGATTCAGAATCTACACATATGGTGGCTGCATCCAAGGTTCCAATGCTCAAACCTGGTGAGTTTGAGATCTAGAGGATGAGAACAGAACAATACATCCAGATAATTGACTATGCTCTATGGGAGGTCATAGAGAATGGAAACACTACACTAAAAACAATAGTTGTGGAAGGTGTTGAGAAAGTAATACCTCCTACAACTGCTAAAGAGAAGGCTTAGAAGAGATTAGAGGTGAAGGCTAGAAGCACTTTGATGATGGGCATTCCTAATGAACATCAGTTAAAGTTTAACTTAATCAAGGAAGCAAAGTCGCTGCTGGAAGCTATTGAAAAGAGATTTGGGGGTAATGCTGCTACAAAGAAAACTCAAAGAAATCTTTTAAAGTAGTAGTATGAAAACTTCTCTACTCCTAGCTTAGAGATCCCTGATCAAACTTTTGATAGGCTTCAAAAGCTTGTGAGTCAGCTTGAGATTTTGGGTGAAAAGCTTTCACAAGAAGATGTGAACTAGAAGTTGTTAAGAAATTTGTCACCAAAATGGAACACACATGTTGTTGTACGGAGGAATAAGCCTGAATTAGAGACAATAAGCATAGATGATCTCTACAACAATCTCAAAGTGTATGAACCATAAGTCAAAGGGACATCAAGCTTAAATATAAGCACACAAAACATGGCTTTTGTGTCCTCTAACAACTCTGGCAGCACTAATGAAGTAGTTAATACTACTCATGGAGTTTCTGCTGCCAGAACTCAAGCTAATGCTGCTAATCCAACAAATGTTGATAACTTGAATGATGTTGTGATATGTGCATTCATTGCTAGTCAACAAAGTAGTCCTCAACTTGTAAATGAGGACTTACAACAACTCCATCTAGATGACTTAGAAGAGATAGATTTGAGATAGCATATGGCCATGTTGACTATGAGGGCAAGAAGGTTCTTGAAGAACACTGGAAGGAAGGTGCCTATTAATGGTAATGAGACCATTGGGTTTGATAAGTCTAAGGTGGAGTGCTACAACTGCCACAAGAGGGGACACATTGTCAGGGAGTGAAGAGCTCCAAGAAACCAAGACAACAGGAACAGGGAAAGCTCGAGAAGAAGTGTGCTAATAGAGACAACTACTTTTAATGCTTTGATATCATGTGATGGTCTTGGTGGTTACGACTAAAGTGATCTGGCAGAGGAAGGGCCTACTAACTATGCACTCATAGCTTACTCATCTTCAAGTTCTAATTTTGAGGTATCTAATGATTCTACTTGTTTAAAATCTTGCTTGGAAACTGTTAAAACTCTTAAATCTTAATATGATCAACTACATAAAGATTTTAAGAAATCTGAGTTAATGGTTATAGCTTATGAGACAGGATTAGAGTCAGTAGAAGAGAAACTAGAAGTCTATAAGGCAAATGAGTCTATTTACTCACAAGATATAAAGGTCTTAAAATTTAAAATTGAATTTAAAGATATAGCTATTAGAGAGCTCAGGAAGAAGCTAGAAATAACTTAAAAAGAAAAAGATGGAATTCAATTTAATGTAAATAAATTTGAGAATGCATCTAAAAGTTTAGATAAGCTCATAGATAGTTAGATTATAGACAACTGCAAGAAAGGTTTATGCTATAATGCAGTTTCACCTCCCTATACAGGAAATTTTATGTCTCCAACACCTGACTTGTCATTTACTGGTTTAGAAAAGTTTACAAGTGAGCCTGTAGTTATTAAGCATGTAGTTGAGAACAGTGAAGCTAAGGTTAGTGAAGCAAAGCCTAAAGCAGTAAGAATAATGGTGCTCCAATTATTGAGGATTGGGTGTTTGATAGTGAGGAAGAAGATGTACCTCAGGCTAATATTGAAAAGAAAACAGTTAAGCCTAGTTTTGCTAAGATAGAGTTTGTTAAACCTAAAGGAAAAACTGCTAGGAAAATTGCTAAATAGGTTGAGCAAATTAGGCAAAACACTCACATTCCCAGAGGCAATTAGAGAAACTAGAATAATATAATGTCTCAAAGATTAGGAAGTAGTTTTGAGATATTTAACAAAGCTTGTTATGTGTGTGGAAATTTTGATCACTTGCAGGTTGATTGTAATTATGAAAGGGTGGTAAAACCTGTTTAGAACAATGCTAAAAGGGTGAATCATCAGAATTTTGCCAAAAAGACTCACCCCAGTGCTAAAAAGAACATGGTGCCAATAGCAATACTAATGAATTATGGCTTAGTATCAGTTAATAATGCTAGACAAGTTAATGCTGCTCACTCAAAAACAACCGTGAATGCTGCTAGACCAAAGTCACATTTTTCAAAAACAGCACATTCAATTGTTAAGAGGCCCATTCATAAGAAAATAACATTTAAAAACAGTAATTTTAATCAGAGGGTTTATATTGTTAAGGATAAAAATATTAATGCTATTAGGCCAAAAGCAGTAATTAATGTTGTTAGGCCAAAAGTAGTAGTTAATGTTGTTAAGGGAAATAATGTTAATGCAGTTAAGGCCTCAGCTTATTGGGTTTGGAAACCAAAGGCTAAAATTTTAGATCATGTTTCTAAATACAACAGTGCATCAATCACCCTAAATAAGTTTGATTATGTTGATGCACAAGGCAGATCCAAGTCAGTGATGGCTTGGGTCCCCAAAAGAAACTAATTTTCTTATCTAATGTGTAGGGAAATCCACAAGTGGATTTACAGGATCAAGGATTGATATATAGTGGATGCTCAAGGCACATGACAGGGAACATGTCCTATCTTACAAACTCTGAAGAAATAGATGGAGGATATGTTTCTTTTGGAGGGAACCCCAAAGGAGGGAAAATCACAGGAAAATGTACCATTAAAACTGGTAATCTAGATTTCGAAAATGTGTATTTCATGAGAGAGTTAAAGTTTAATCTCTTTAGTGTCTCACAAATGTGTGACAAAAAGAATAGTGTTCTTTTTAATGACACTAAATGTATTATTTTATCTCCAAACTTTAAGTTAATTGATGAAAGTCAAGTTTTACTTAGAGTTCCTAGAAAAAAAAATGTATAGTGTTGATTTAAAGAACATAGTTCCTAAAAGAGGTTTAACTTGACTTTTTGCAAAAGCCACATCTGATGAATCTAAACTTTGGCATAGAAGGCTAGGTCACTTAAATTTTACAACCATGAATAAATTGGTTAAGGGAAATCTTGTAAGAGGTTTACCTTTGCTAAACTTTATTGGAAAATATCAAATCCTATGTTTGCTTGTCAAAAGGAAAGCGGCATAGAGCCTCTTGTAAATGTCCAAAGCAAGAACTCATCAGTCTTTTTCCTTACATTTGTTACATATGGACTTATTTGGTCCAATATTTGTAAAAGGCCTTATGAAGAAAATGTATTGCCTAGTTGTCACAGATGATTATAGTAGATTTAAATGGGTTTTCTTTCTAGCTACTAAGGATGAGACTAGTGGCATTCTTAAGTCCTTTATAACTAGGATAGAAAATCTAGTAGATCACAAGGTTAAGGTGATTAGATGTGATAATGAGACTGAGTTCAATAATAGAGTAATGAATCAGTTTTGTGAAATGAAGGGTATTTTGAGACAATATAGTGTAGCTAGAACTCCTCAACAAAATGGAGATGCTGAGAGGAAAAATACAACACTAATCGAGGCTACTAGGACTATGCTAGCTGATTCTAAGTTACCAACTACCTTTTGGGCCGAAGCAGTTAATACTGCTTGCTATGTACAAACTAGAGTGTTAGTAGTTAAGCCTCATAACAAGACCCTATATGAACTTTTTCTTGGTAGAACATCAACTTTAAGTTTTATGAGACCATTTGGGTGTCCTGTTACCATTCTTAATACCATAGATCACTTAGGCAAATTTGATGGTAAGGGTGATGAAGGTTTCTTTGTTGGATACTCTTTGAATAGTAAAGCCTTTAGAGTATTCGATAGTAGAACAAGGATAGTGGAAGAAAACTTGCATATTAGGTTTAGGGAAAGTACACATAATGTTGTAGGTAGTGGACCAGATTAGCTATTTGATATTGATGCACTAACAAGCATAATGAATTATAAGCCAATTGTTGCAGGTACACTGTCTAATGGTTTTGCAAGTACAAAAGCAAGTAATAATGCAAGTCAAGCTAGAATGGAGACAGAACCTGTCAATGGTGACATTTTGCTACCATTATGGACTGCTAATCCACCATTTTCCCAAAATCCAAAGAGTTCTGATGATGATGGAATCAAACCTTCAAGTGATGTTGAAAAGAAGGTTGATGAAAATACAAGAAATGATATTAAATGTAATGATCAAGAGAAGGAAGGTAATGTTAAAAAACTAACAATGTTAATGCTGCTAGCACAAATGAAGTTAATGCTATTGGTGGAAAAACAAGCATTGAACTTCCAGTTGATTCAAATATGCCTGCTTTGGAAGATTATAGCCTATTTGACCTCTCAAGTGATGATCAAGATAATGATGTAGAGGCTGACATAAACAATTTGAATATAACATTCCAAGTCAGTCCTAATCCAACTACAAAAATTCATAAAGATCATCCTCTTAATCAAGTGATTGGAGATTTGCAATCTGCTAGACAAACAAGAAATATGTCAAAGAATTTAGAGGAATATGGGTTTGTTAGTACTACTCTTAAACAAAGAACAAACCATAAAGACCTTCAAAACTATTTGTTTGCTTGCTTTTTATCATTGGAAGAACCTAAAAAGGTAATTCATGCATTGAAAGATCTAAGCTAGATAGAAGCTATGCAGGAAGAGCTTCTACAATTCAAGTTGTAAGAAGTTTGGACTTTAGTAGATTTACCAAATGAAAAAAGGGCTATAGGCACTAAATGGGTTTTTAGGAATAAAAAGGATGAAAGGGGAATTGTGATAAGAAATAAAGCAAGATTGGTTGTTCAAGGGTACACATAAGAAGAAGGGATTGACTATGATGAAGTCTTTGCCCCTGTTGCAAGAATTGAAGCTATAAGGCTATTTTTAGCTTATGCTTCATTTAAAGATTTTATGGTATATCAAATGGATCTAAAAAGTGTTTTTCTCTATGGGAAGATTAAAGAAGAGGTGTATGTATGTCAACCACCAGGATTTGAAGATCCAGACTTTCCTGATAGAGTATACAAGGCTGAAAAAGCATTGTATGGACTACATCAAGCTCCTAGAGCCTGGTATGAAACCTTGTCAACATATCTTTTAGACAATGGGTTTGAAAGAGGGAAAATTGACAAGACCTTATTCATCAGAAGGCATAAAGGTGATATTTTGCTAGTTCAAGTGTACGTAGATGACATCATCTTTGGTTCAACAAATAAGAAGTTATGCATTGCATTTGAGAAGTTGATGCATGAGAAATTTCAGATGAGTTCTATGGGAGAACTTACATTCTTTTTTGAATTACAAGTGCGGCAGAAGAAGGATGGCATATTTATTAGTGAAGATAAATATGTTGGTGAAATTTTAAAGAAATTTAGGTTTACAGAAGTCAAGATCGCAAGCACACAAATGGAAACTCAAAATCCTTTGCTCAAGGATGAAGATGGTGAAGAAGTGGATGTTCACATGTATAGGTCAATGATTGGTTCATTGATGTATCTTACATCTTCAAGACCTGACATCATGTTTGCAGTATGTGCCTATGCTAGATACTAAGCCCATCTAAAAGTTTCACATCTTCATGTAGTGAAAAGGATTTTTAGATACTTAAAAGGTAAACCAGAATTAGGACTTTGGTATCCAAAATATTATCCTTTTGATTTGGGAGCATACATTGATAGTGATTATGCTGGAGCAAGCTTGGATAGGAAGTCTACAACAGGAGGTTGTCAATTTTTTAGATGTAGATTAATATCATGGTAGTGCAAGAAACAGACAGTGGTTGCAAATTCCACAACAGAAGCTGAATATGTGGCTGCTTCAAGTTGTTGTGGACAAGTGCTTTGGATTCAGAATCAACTACTTGATTATGGGTTCAATTTTATGCATACCAAGATCTTTATTGACAATAATAGTACTATTTGCATAACTAAAAATCCTATTTTTCATTCAAAAACAAAGCATATAGAGATCAGACATCATTTTATTAGAGATTGTAATAAAAAGAAGTTGATTCAAATGGTCAAAATCCATACTGACAAGAATGTTGCAGATTTGCTTACAAAAGATTTTGATGTAAGTAGATTTTAATATTTGATTGCTAGTATTGGAATGTTAAATCCTTAAAGTCTGTTATCTCTTTATGTTTTTGTAGAGTTTTGTATGAATTAGTACTATTATTCATGTCATTAAAAGTTTCTTCTATTAAGTATAATCAGTGCTGCTAGTTATACTTAATAATGCGGAGTTAATACTGTTAGTTATACTTAATACCGTTAAGTGTAATTAATACTGTGATTATTATGAATTGCTTTGTGTTGTGTTTTCTTGGTTTTTGGACTAACATTTTGCTGGAAAAGTATGAGAGAATTGGTGAGAATAAAAACAAAAAGAGAGCTGTGTGAAATAAAAACAGAAAAAGTGATTTGGTGAGTAAAAGAATTGAGAGAAATGGTGAGTTGAAAAACAAAAAGAGAGATGAATATATTAAAAACAGACAGAGTGTTTGGACTGGAATTGGAAGTTAATAATGTTAGGCATAAACTTACTACTGCTGTCGAAAGTTAATACTGCTAGGCATAAACTTACAACTGTTGGTGAACGTTAATGCTATTGAGGGTATTTTCATAAATACTTCGATTAAGGGTTTCAATCATTCATTTAATCGATTTCAATCTTTCAAATACTCTTTAATCACAAACCCTCACTCAATTTCATCATTCATCATCAAAACCCAGCACAAATGACTACCCTAAAGTTTGCTGATACTCATAACATGGTCGCGTTTTTGGCTAAACTCGCTGAAAGTAAAGGGTTTGAGCAGATTGTGGATTTTCTTAATGCACACACCATAAAGTATGCTTTAACCGTTAATCCTATAATATATACTTCGTGCATTGAATAATTCTGGGCTACTGTCAAGGCGAAAACTGTCAATGGGGAATTACAGTTACAAGCCCTAGTGGATGGAAAGAAGATCATCATTACTGAGTCGATTGTAAGAACATATCTTCAACTAAAAGATGCTGAAGGTGTTGATTGTCTACCCAATGCTACTATTTTTGAAAAGCTTACACTGATGGGGTATGAAAAACTTTCTCAGAAGATTACTTTCTATAAGACATTCTTTTTCCCACAATGGAAATTCCTCATTCATACGATTTTACAATGTCTAAGTGCAAAGACTACTGCATGAAATGAGTTTAGTAGCACTATGGCATCTGCAATTATCTATTTAGATACAAACCAGAAGTTCAACTTTACAAAGTACATATTTGAAAGTATGGTGAAGAACTTGGATAATATGTCTGGAAATTTTTTAATGTATCCAAGGTTTGTACAAGTATTTGTGAATCAACAACTTGAAGGGATGCCTACTCACAAGAGAATTTACATTGCACCCTCTCACACTAAGAATATATTTGGGAATATGAGAAGGGCTGGAAAAGGTTTTTCTAGAAGGGACACACCCTTATTCCAAACAATGATGGTACAAGATCAAGAAGAAGTGGGTGAAAGTTCAAAATTGCCAACTGGTCCCCATCACATACCCACCATTATTCAACCATCAACATCTCAAGAGACACAAAAAACCTGGAAGCCTAAATGAACACTGAGGTACTCAGCCTAGTGGTTCTAACTAAACATGTAGCTTAATGAGGCTGTCAATGGGAGGAAATTGGGGGTGCTGGGGGGGGGGGGGGGGGGGGTTACCAGTTGTTTTTGGTGAGGGCTGCCACTACTGCTTCTAGCTTAGAAGCAGAGCAGGACAGTGGTAACATCAATAAGACCCGATCCAAGGCAACACTTAATGAACCTAATCCCTAGGGAACTGGTTCAGGTAGTGATCCCAGGCGCCAAGACACCATGAGGGACACAATTGCTCAAACTAGGTTTGAGAATGTGTCTAAAACATCAAATGATTCACTGCTCGCAGGAGTTAACACACCTCGAAGTGATGAGGATAGACTGAAACTTAATGAATTGATGGAATTTTGTACCAAATTGCAACAATTTGGAGACTACAAAGACCACTCAAGCTACTGAGATTGCAAGTTTGAAAAAGAGAGTCAAGAAGCTAGAGAGGAGGAAGAAGTCAAGAACTCAAGGGCTTAAAAGATTAAACAAGGTTGGTTCATCTAGAAGAGTGTAATCCTCTGATAAAGAAGGTTTGGGTAAGAAGAATGCATCTAAACAGGGGAGGATATCAGATATTGATGATGATGCAGGAATTACCTTGGTTAGTACTCATTTTGATGCTGATATAGATATTTTTGGAATACATGACTTAGATGGTGATGAGGTGGTTGTTGAAAGTGATGCAAGAGCTGGTGAGAAGAGATATATTAAGGAAGTAGTTGATGTAATTGATACTGCTAGTACTATTCTAGTTAGTGTTGCTACAACTACAACTACAACAACTGTTATAACTGATGATGAGATTACTTTGGCTAAAGCACTTGCTGAACTAAAAAGTGCTAAACCACCAACTCAAGCTGCTAGCACAAGACCCAAGGTTAAAGGGATTGTTATTCATGAACAAGAGCAAGCACCTACACCAACAGTTTCTTCACAACAAACATCACAGGTCAAGGTTCAGGACAAGGGTAAAGGCAAAATGGCTGAACCAGAACCTGTGAAGAAAATGTCTAAGAAATATCTAGTTAAACTTGATGAAGAACTTGTCTTCAAGCTACAAGCTGAAGAAGAAGAAGAAGAAGAAAGGCTTGTTAGAGAAAAAGCTTAACAAGTTGAAGAAGCCAACATAGCTTGGGATGATATTCATGATAAAATTGATGCTGTATCAGTTGGCTCAAATACTGCAAGCTCAAGAGCAAGATGAATTGACAGATGAAGAAAAGGCAAGATTGTTTATACAATTCTTAGAGAAAAGAAGAAAACATTTTACAGCTAAGAGAGCAAAAGAAAAGAGGAACAGACCACCAACAAGATCTCAACAAAGGAGTATCATGTGTACTTATTTGAAAAACATGGAAGGATGGAAGCATAAAAGTTTGAAGAACAAGTCCTTTGTTAATATTCAAGAATTATTTGATAAAGCAATGAACATGGTAAATACCTTTCTTGACTACTGAACTGAGTTGGTAGAAGAGAGTTCCAAGAAGGCAGAAGCAGAGATAGCACATGAGAGCAGTTTAAAGAGAACAGGAGAAGAGTTGGAACAAGAAAGCTCTAAAAAGCAAAAGTTGGAAGAAGACAAAGAGTCTGAAGAGCTTAAGAAATGTTTAGAAATAGTTCCAGATTATGGAGATGATGTAACTATTGATGCTACACCTTTATCTATTAAGTCTCTAAGCATTGTTGACTGAAAGATTCATAAATAGGGAAAGAAAGGCTATTACCAGATAATCAGGGCTGATGGAAGTTCAAAGATGTACTTAGTGTTCAGTCATATGCTTAAAAGTTTTGACAAAGAAGACTTGGAAACTTTATACAAGTTGGTAAAAGCTAAGTATGGATCAACAAGACCAGTGGAGGACTTGGATTTAGTTTTATATGGAGATTTGAAGACAATGTTTGAACCACATGTAGAGGATAATGTATGGAAAAATCAATTAGACTACAGATTATTAGATTGGAAGCTATATGATTCATGTGGAGTACATTCATTGAGGAAGCAAAATGTGCACATTCATATGTTGGTAGAAAAGAGATATCCTTTTACAATACCTACAATCACAAATATGCTAAATAGGAAGCTGCAAGCTGATCATTGGAATGATATGTGTTATCAGCTTCATAAACTTCTCACAAAATAGCTCAAGAATCAATAAAGTGTTTGGAAGCATCCTCCTGGTGATTAATGAAGCTTTTAATGAAGAAACTTGATGATTTTGAAGATAAATATCAAGTTTAGGGGAGGATTGTTGGGATTAAAAGACTTCTTGATGATCTTGAAGTTACTGCTGCTCAGGTTTGTGTTACTATTGCTAAGCTAAAGTTAGTGTTGTTCATTAACTTTAATGAAAAATATGCTAAGTAGTTAGTGCTGCTAGTATAAAGTTAGTACAACTAGTTCACAGTTACTACTGTTAATATAAAGTTAGTACTGCTAGTTCATAGTTACTACTATTAGTATATATTGGTATTGCTAGTGTAAGGTTAGTACTGCTGGTGAAGATTGAAGCAAATATTCTAATTAGTTACTACTGCTTGTATTGAGTTAATGTTGCTGGTGTATAAGTTACTACTGCTGGTGCTAAGTTAATGCTGCTTGTATAAAAGTTATAACTGCTCAAAGATTAAGACTGCTAAAAGAGTTTCTACTATCAGTAGAGAATGGATAAAGACAGAAGAAAGGATAAAGATTGATTAGAGATCAAGATTACTTACGTGATAAGTATTAGTTATTTAAAGAATAGATCATAGAGAATATTCTAAGTTTTAGGAATATATTGTAAATTGACTAGGACTCCTTGGTGTATAAAAGAAGGTACTAGGGCATAGAAACTGGTATCAATACCAATCTGTATCAAATCAAAATGAGTCATTCATAGAGTTATCATAGCTTCAAGGTTTTGTAACCTTAATACTAGGAGAGTATTCATATTATTTGTAATAATAATATTTGAGCTTTTATTGTTCATAGAGTTATGTGTTCATAGAGTTACTGTTTCATTAAGAATGCTTCTTATTGATTAAAGATTAGATTCCGCATAATCTTTAATATATTCAACAAAGTTTCTACTATAGTTGTGTTAGATTTATCTAGCATAACTAAACCTTAATAAGCATAAGGAATTAAAGATCTATTGAAGTGGGATCATCAAATTATGGCTAAGAGAAGTGCAGTTTCTTGGGCATGTGATAAATGGTAATGGGATTCATGTAGACCATAGTAAGATTGAAGTTGTTAAGAAATTGGAAAGCCCCTAGAACTCCGACTGAGGTTCGTTCGTTCTTAGGATTGGCTGGATATTATCGTAGGTTCATTGAGAATTTTTCTAAGATATCTAAGTCTCTTACTATCTTGACTCAGAAGTGTAAGACTTTCGATTGAGGTGAGGAACAGGAATTGGCATTTTAAACCTTGAAGGATAATTTGTGTAATGCGCCTGTTCTAGCTCTCCCCGATGGACCAAAAGACTTTGTGGTATATTGTAATGCGTCCGGGATAGAACTAGGATGTGTGTTAATGCAAAGAGGTAAAGTGATAGCCTATGCGTCTAAGCAGTTGAAAATTCATGAGAAGAATTATACTACCCATGATTTGGAGTTGGGTGTGGTCGTGTTTGCACTTAAGATCCGGAGACACTATTTGTATGGGACAAAGAGTGTCATCTATATGGATCATAAGAGTCTGTAGCATATCATTAGTCAGAAAGAGTTGAATATGCGACAACGTCGCTGGATAGAGTTGTTTAGTGATTATGACTGTGAGATTCGCTACCATCCTGGTAAGGCGAATGTGGTGGTTGATGCCCTAAGTAGAAAGGAAAGAGTAAATCCTAAGAGAGTTAGAGCTATAAATATGACCATTCAGTCGTGTATCAAGGATAGGATACTGACGGCTCAAAAGGAGGTTGTGGATGAGTCTGCAGGATTGCAGAAATGTTTGGATGAGATGATAGAATAGAGAAGTGATGGGACTTTGTACTACCTGGACCGAATATGGGTACCTTTGAAAGGTGAGGTGAGAACCCTGATAATTGATGAAGCCCATAAGTCAACGTACTATGTACACCCAAGAGATAATAAGATGTATTACAATTTGAGAGATAGGTATTGGTGGCCTAGAATGAAAAAGGACATAGCTGAGTATGTTAGTAAGTGTTTGACTTGTGTAAAGGTTAAGGCTGAGCATCAAAGGCCATCTAGCTTGCTTCAGCAACCTAAGATCCCCGTAGGGAAATAGGAAGGAATAGCTATGGATTTTATGACTAAGTTTCCTAGGACTAGTAGTGGGCACGACACAATCTGGGTCATTATGAACCGATTGACTAAGTCTACTCATTTTCTACCTATGCGTGAGGATTATAAGATGGATAGATTGGCTAGATTGTATTTAAATGAGATAGTTTCTAGACATGGTGTGCCGATCTCGATCATATCAGATCGTGATAGTCGTTTCACATCAAGGTTTTGGCAGTCAATGCAAGAGGCATTAGGAACTCGTTTAGACATGAGTGATGCTTATCACCCTCAGACCGATGGTCAGTATGAGGATACTATTCTAACCTTGGAAGACATGCTTAAAGCGTGCATCCTGGACTTTAGAGAAAGTTGGGATGTTCATCTTCTGTTGGTTGAGTTTTCATATAACAATAGTTATCATTCTAGTGTGAGATGTGCTCCGTTTGAGGCGTTGTGTGGTAGAAAGTGTCGTTCGCCAATTATGTAGGCTGAGGTTGGAGAAGGTCAGTTAATAGGACCTGAGTTAGTACAAGAAAATACTGAGAAGATCTCGCAAATTAAGGATAGACTTAAGGCTGCGCGTGATCACCAGAAAAGTTATGCTAATAAGAGGAGGAAGCCTCTAGAGTTTAGTGTAGGTGACTATGTCTTGCTCAAAGTGTCACCATGGAAAGGTGTGGTACGCTTTGGGAAAAAGGGGAAATTAGCAGCTAGATTTGATTGACCGTTTAAGATTATTGAAAAAGTAGGCCCCGTGGCCTATCGGTTAGATTTGCTTGAGGAGTTGAATGGTGTTAATGACACGTTCCACGTGTCAAACCTTAAGAAGTGTTTGGCTGATCCAACACTGCAAGTGCCTTTAGATGAGATTTGAGTTGATGCTAATTTGAATTTTGTGGAAGAGCCTGTGGAAATTTTGGAAAGAGAGTTTAAGAAGCTGAAGCGTAGTAGGATTGCCATCGTCAAGGTTCGGTGAAATTCGAAACGTGAAGATCAGATGAAACCGATGTATCCACATTTGTTTAGTGATGTTAGTAGTTGAATTTCGGGGACGAAATTCTTTAAAGAGGGGTAGAATGTAACCTTTGCCCTTTTTATGTTTTAAATATTTCATTTATAGTCCTTTGACTATTTGACGTTTGTCAATTTATTCAAATTTTGTACCGTGTTGACGGTGGTGATTTTATGAGAATTGTGGAAATTTATGGTTATTTGTGTATAATATTCTTCTTTTAGAGGATATTATTATGTTATTTGTATTTTTAGGTGGTTTGACCCGTGAATTTTGAGAAATGCCAAAAAACGAGTCCTGACACGTCCGTTAATGTCCAAATAAGTTTTGAAGGGTTTAAAGTGAAAATATGTCGTGTAAATACACTAGGTTAATGGAAAAGTATTTTTAAGGTGAATAAAACTGCTTTTTAACTAACTTTGGGATAAATTTTACGGTTGATTTTTCTGAGCTTTTAAGTGATTTCGACACGAAAAGAAAGACTCGAGACCCTATAGGATCCCATGGCCGGTCAAGAGGAAGAAGGATGCTTTTTTTAGCATGGTTGTCTAGAATTTGTACACTTATATTCTTTCACTAGCATCTTTATTCATTCTCAATTTCATTTTCAAAAAAAATTAACACACACTTGTGTGTGTGTATGTGCGTGTGTGTTTTGTCTGCCACCTACACCACCACAAACACTATAAATTTTCCAACTTTGATCGAGAACATGATATTCCGT